>PVIY010028834.1:0-32663 GCA_004026745.1 Myrmecophaga tridactyla | reverse complement strand
TGGCCTCTCTCTCCAGCCAACACAGCAAGCAGACTCACCACCCTCCCCCTGTCTACATGGGACATGACTACCAGGGGTGTGGATCTTCCTGGCAGCATGGGACAGAAATCCCAGAATGAGCTGAGATTCAGCATCAAGGGATTGAGAAAAACTCTAGAATGAGCTGAGACCCAGCATCAAGGGATTGAGAAAACCTTCTCAACCAAAAGGGGGAACAGTGAAATGAGACAAAGTGTCAATGGCTGAGAGATTCCAAACAGAGTCCAGAGGTTATCCTGGAGGTTACTCTTATGCATTAAGTAGATATCACCTTGTTATCCAAGATGTAATGGAGAGGCTTGAGGGAACTGCCTGAAAATGTAGAGCTGTGATCCAGTAGCCAAGTTTCTTGATGATGATTATATAGTCATATAGCTTTCACAATGTGACTGTGTGATTGTGAAAACCTTGTGTCTGATGCTCCTTTTATCTACCTTGTCAACAGATGAGAGGAACATATGGAATAAAAAGAAATAATAGGGGGAACAAATGTTAAAATAGATTTAGTTTGAAATGCTAGTGATCAATAAAGGGATTAGTAAGGGGTATGGCCTGTAAAATTTTTTTTTTTCTGTTTGTTATATTTTTCTGTTGTCTTTTTATTTCTTTTTCTGAATTGATGCTAATGTTCTGGGAAACGATCATGATGATGAATATGCAACTATGTGATGATATTGTGAATTGCTGAGTGTATGTGTTGGGAATGTTTGTGTTTCTTGTAATTTTTTTTAATTAATAAAAAATTTTAAAAATAAATAAATAAAAAATAAAAGAACGTAAAAAAAGTCTATAGAAAAAAATGTATTGGCATAAAAAAAATGTATTGGTTTCTCAAAATGTATTGGTGCAAGTCAGAAGATTTAAGAGAAAATGTGAAAAGTTTTCTTGCTAACTTCAGTCCTTGCATGTTATAGGGCAGCAAAATTCAGAAAAGTAAGATGTGAAATGACTTTTAACAAGTGTTTGGGAGAAAAGAAGGGCTAGTGCATAATATTTAAAAATACTACCCAGGTGAGAGAAGAAGAGACAGGCACTAAGACAGGCACAGGTTAAAACCTGTGGATGTAGTTAGTTTTACTTTTTAAGAGGAATTGTAATGGGCATGCTTAAGAGTCCATTCTTGTTTGTTTCTTTATCTATGTTTTTACTGCTGGTTATAACTTACCCTATCTTGCCACAGGAAGAACACTTCCTTAGACAGGAAGATAGCAGATTTTAAAAGCTGTGTTTAAAGCCATAGGCTTTTAAAATATAAGATCAGACAATCTAAAGCAAAGTTTTTTTTTTAAAAGAGTTTTTAAGCAGTTAACACCCAGTTAATGTATTAAATGCGTAGTTGAGGTAGTAGAATGTACATTAGTCAAATACAAATGCAAATACAAATACATTGTCTATTATTTATATCTTGTAAAATATTTCCTAGCTTTTTAGTTTTTAAATTTTTCAAATGTAAAGAGCTGAAACAACAGTATAATGGCAACCATATATCCTTCACTTATATTTACCACTTAAAATTGCCATATTTGCTTTATTTTTCTCTCTACATATGTACATATGTGCATATGCGCACACGTATTTTCTGAACCATTTGAATAGAAACAGCAGATGTCATGACCTTTCTCTCATATATATGTCATCATGCATTTCCTAAGAATTAGAAATTGTCCTACCTAACCAAATACGGCTTAACATCAAAATTAATATAATTCCAAAATAATAGTAATACCTTAATATCATTGAACATACAGTGCTTAAATTTCCCCCACAGGACCCAAAATGTTTTATTGTGGTCCAGAACCCAATCAGGGCTCACGGTTACATTTGGTTATTATAATTCCTTAGCCTTTTAAAATCTGTAATAGTCCCTCTGCCTTTTTTGCTTTTAATGACATTGTTAAATTTTTTTTTGAAGAGCTCAAATTCACACACTGGGTATTATCTAAACTAAAATAGAAAAATTTCCCATTTTAACAAAACCTCAAATAAAATGCTGTTTATATTCCCTTATTGAGCTAAATAGGCAACATAGAAAACCTAATGTAATGTATATTTTAAGGATTGGTTAGGTCAAGGGAGTAATTACAGAAGACAAAGAAATAGAAACTTAAATATTTAAAACCAAAGACTCAGAAAATTTATAGGAACAGCATTAGAAGGCAGCACTTTATACATCACACTGGAAACTATTTTTTAACCAATGTTTAGATGCTATATTCATATATTTGGTAAAAGACACTTTCTTAAAGAAAAATAGTTTGTTTTTTTAAAAGTCATACATCTTCACTTTAAATTATTTAAACAAAGCAAAAAGATACAAAGATGAAAATTAAAGTTAAATTTTAGGTGAAATTGTTAAGAAAACAACAGTGTGTTCTTTCAATACAAGAACAAAATACTTCTAAGTTTATGGAAAAGAGATTTTGAAAAACATTAAGATGTTGGAGTCCATTTTTTTTTTTACTACATGCTTCAAATTTAGGTGGTACTGATTTATTATTTATTTTGACTCATTTGTAGCTGATTTCACTATCCAAAAGCAGTGTTCTACGGTTTGCTCACACTGGAAAATGCCCACCAGTCTCTTTAATGTATTTAAATGACATCTAGTTGATAATATTTTTGGGTGACCAAACCCAGAATTTGTAGAACAGCACTAAGAGAACTTTCTGTGATAACGGAGATGCTCTGTATCTGCCCTGGTTAATGTGGTAGTGAGTACCCACATGAGACTACTGAGTACTTGAAGGGAGACTGAAGGACCAAGTTTAGATATTGCTCTACTGGTTTGTGGCACAGAATATGTTGTGTAGAAACTGAACGACAAGTCTTAATGTTTACATTCCCCCACAGCATTCTGCTTCAAATTTTCCTAGAACAGAGAGTGTCCTTTTAATTTGCATATTCAAATCTTCCTTAATTTCAGGGTACTTCTCTTGTTATTTTAAATCTTTTATTGAGGGGGGTGGCTGCATGGTCAGGGAATTGAACCCGGGTCTCCCACATGAAAGGTGAGCATTCTACTCATGCACCCCTTGTTATTGTATCTCTGAATAGCTTTTCTATTCCATTTGTTATGGGACATCAATTAGCCTCAGTGTTAGCTTATCTATATCTGGCCTCAAAAATATATCAGCAATCAATTACTTTACACTCATACTCTGCATTCAGTGTGATAGCTCAAGCTTTTCCTCCAAGCCAATATTTTACTTTTCAGCATTGTCTATTTAATAAACTAATCTTTTGTGGTTTCTGTAAATGTTTTATTGGGCTTCAATTTATTTCCTTGGAGGGGTGATCTACCTTTTCACACCATAATATTATTTTATCATCTTATCTTCTGTTCTCAATTTTAGTGAATTCATGTTAAGTTCTTTTATAGGGTGGAACAACTGCAATTCCTCTCTTATCATTGAATTATTTTTCTTCTTGGTTGGGATATTTTTATTTAAAAAATTTATGATGGTAATATTTTATATAACACAAAATTTCCCATTTTAAGCATTTTTAACTGTATACTTTAGTGGGATTGATTGCATTAACAATGTTGTGCTACCCTCACCACCATCCATTACCAAAGCTTTTTCATGATCTAAACCTAAGCCTGTTAAGCTAGAACTCCCCATTTACCTCTCCAACCTCTCATCCCTCCTCACCCCCAGACTAAACTAACCACTAGTATTATTTCTATATATTTTCTTATTCTAGATATTTCATTTAAGTGGAATCATATAATATCTGTTATTTTGTGTTTGGTGTATTTCATTTAGCAAATGTTTTCAAGGTTCATCAAAGTTGTAACAAAGGAACTTTGTTCCTTTTAATGGCTGAATAATTTTCCATTATTTATATATACCAAGATTTGTTCATTCATTTGTTGATGGAGACACTTGGGTTGTTTCCACCTTTGGGCTATTATGAATAATGCCCTTATGAACAATAGTGCACAAATACTTCTTCGAGTTCCTGCTTTCAATTCTTTTGGGTATATTCCCTTGATTTGAAATTGTTGGGTCATATAGTAGCTCCATGTTTAACTTTTTGAGGAACTGCCAACTGTTTCCTACAGTGGCTGCACCATTTTACATTCTGACCAATGGTGTTCAAGGGTTTCAATTTCTTCACATCCTCACCATCACTTTTTATTTTCTGTTTTTTAATAATAGCCATTCTAGTGGGCATGAAGTGGTATTCCATTGTGGTTTTGACTTACATTCCCCTGATGTCTAATGATGCTGAACATCCTTTCACGTGCTTATTGACTATTTGTATAGCTTTAGAGAAATGCCTATTCAAGTCCTTTGCCTTATTTCTAGTTGGCTGTCTGTTCGTTGTTGAGTTATAGAAGTTCTTTATAAATTCTGGATATGAAACCCATATGAGATACATGGTTTACAACTATTTTCTCCCATTCTGTAGGCTGTCTTTTCACTTCTTGAAAATGTTCTTTGTTGCACAAAAGTTAAATTTTAATAAAGTCCAGTTTATCTGTTTTTTCTTTTGTTTCTTGTGCTTTTCGTTTTACAGCTAAAAAAATTACTACCAAATCCAAGGTCATCAAGGTTTCCCCTTATGTTTCTTCTAAGAGTTCTATGGTTTTGGTTGTTGATCCATTTTGAGCTAATTTTTGTGTATGGCATGAGATAGGGATCCAATTTAATTCTTTTGTATGTGGAAATACAGTTCTCCCAGCACCATTTGTAGAAGAGTCTGTTCTTTCCCCTTTTAATACACTTGGCACTCTCATTTTTTGAGTGATACGTCTTTCTCTCTTGTCTCATTCTTTTACAGTAATATTTACTGTATTTCCCTTCATCATACTCATGACTATAGGACTCTTTCCAGACATCCCAAATGTTCTAATGATATGAGTAATTTATGAACCCTCTCTACCAAATTTGAGACCTAGATTCTTTGTTCTCTAGGCTCAAATTTGTTCTCATTTTTTTTTTTTATAACTTGAGAGAACAGCATAGGGAAAGAAATAATCAGGTTAAAGAAAGGCTTTACTTACCCTTCTGAGGTTTCATTAAATATTTTGCATTATCTAGCTGGGTGATATATCCCAAAACTTGGAGGATTATTTTCAGGATTCGGATTATCTCCCAAATTCAGTTATGATTGCCAGGACTTCACTTTAGTTAAGATTCACATGTTCATGTTTCTTATCCTTTTCAGTGAGTTTTTCCTTACAGAAGCTTCTATAGCTCCTCAGTCAGAATGTTAAGTACTAATTTTCCTTCTCTCCACTTTGAGGTATGAATGAGTCCTCTTAGGATTTTGCTGACTTATCTCTACAATTTTGGTGGTGGGGGCGGGAGGAGGAATACAGTAGAGGTTAGAAGCCAAGCCCTGCTAGGCCTTTGTGTTCTAAAATTGCCTACTTCTTTTCTTAGCTGCAGTTTTAGAAGTTTATTGCATTAGGTTATATTCTTTTTCCACTCATGTTACTTTTTGTGGGAAAATTTTTCCCTTTTCAAAAAACAACTATTATTTCCTATTTTGTTAGGTGGTTGCAGGGGTGTGGGAGGATTCTGGGATCATTTATTCCATCTCTGAGAAAACACTCATTTAAATAAGTGAATGCTCACATATAAAATACATACAACAGTATCTGTTACTTGTTCAAGATATAAAATTCTTTCTACATGACTATTTTCTCACTTCTAAAATTAATTCAACAACTATTTACTGAGCATGTATTATATGCCAGACACTAAGCATATAGCAGTAAATAAGACAAACAAGGTTCTAATGGGTGTATGTCAGTGTGGAAGATAATTTTTTATATGAAGATAATTTTAGACATGGAGGACAGCCATAAAAAAATAAAACATATGATTAGATAGAAGGACAGTATGTGGGGCCTATTTTATAAAGGTAGTTAGGAAATATCTCTATGTATAGGTGACTCTAAGCTGAGACTTAAATGATGAGAAAGAACCAGCTATAGGGAAGATCAGAGACCACAGTATTTCATATATAGGAAAGAGCCAGAGCAAAAGCATTAATGTAGTAATGAATAAGCTTCGTTTAAGAACAAAAAGGTCAGTGTTTCAATACTGTATTATGTGAAGGGGAATTTGGTAAGAGACACAGAGAAATAGAAGTCAGAGCACTTAGAGACTTTAAGGACAGAGGAGTATGGCATTTTTGTTAGGTGGATCAAATTTACTTTGTTGATATTTTCCTGTAATTAGTTGGAAGTTCTAACTTTTATTTCCATTTTAGAAATGGTTACCCTAAAACTCATTTAAAGATATGCATACCTAAATACTTGTGAAATATGCAGCAGAAGACATACATAAGAATGTTCACAGCAGCATTATTCAAAATAGCAAAAAAAAATCATGAGTCAACCCAAATGTTAATTAACAATGGAATGGATAAACAAACTGTGGGTATCATCATATAACTATATACCACGAAAAAGACAAACTAAAGCTATAAGCAACAATATAGGTGAATCTCAAAAACAATGTTGACCTAAAGAAAATATACAGAAACTAATACATTCTGTTTTTTTCTATAAAGCTTAAAAACAAACATTACTTTCAACTTTTGAAGAGTGCATGCATAGAAAGTAAAGCTATGCTTAAGAAATTCTGGATGATAATCACCACAAGGTAAAAGAAGGCATTCTGTGACTAGGGAGGAGCACACTGGAGTAGGGGGTCCCTAAGATATGGGCCCCATTTTATTTCTTGCTGTGGATGGTCGTTACATGGGTGTTTGCTTCATAATTATTCTTTAAACTATATATATACACACACACACACACACACACACGTTTTAGGTACTCTTTTTTGTATGCTTGATTTATCTCATAGAATAAAGCAAAGCAAATACGTTGTATACATGTTGAAACATTTCTGAAGAAAAGATGCCCAAAGGGGGATATATGGAACAGAGCATATACTCAAACTGTTCTCTGAAAAGACTGTGCCAATTTAAATTTCTACTAACAGCATTTAAGTGTGCCAACTTCCCCTCACCCTCACACCAACACTCAATCTAAATAATCTTTAAAGAATTTTTTAAACCAAATCCAATTGTCAAAAATGCTGGCTTATCACTGTGTTAACTTAAAATTGTTTCCTACTGTTGAGCTGACGAGTGGTATTAGATTGGAAATGCTGGTTGCTGGAAACACCATGGCTTTCTCCTGTTTTTGAATGCTCTACATATATCTAACACACCAACCAATTCACAGCTGAAATTCATAGTTATTAAATTTTACATGTTACCTATTAGACTAGGAAATCATTATTTAATATACTTTAACATTAAAAACCTGGCAAATTAGAATGAAAAACATGGTTTACAAATAGACATCACACCCTTTAAAGGAAATAACAGAAACAATTAGTAATCTCTCTATGCTCTCTTCATAGAGATTTCAAAATAAATCTAAGGTTATACATAGGATGTGGGTTTTTCTCGGGAGTAGTATTACAGAAGGTTTGTGGTATTATAAGGGTCATGACACAATGCAGGTTGCTTAGTCTCAAATGCAATTGTAGAGCTTACATTTAAAAAATATTTTACATTGAACCTATAGATGAAAAAGCGAATAGAGAGATTATGCTACAAAAATATATATCCAACGTCTGTATCTTTTGTAAAAGTCAAAACATTTTGCAGACAATTCACAAAGCGACCCCTTGTCCGTTTTAAAGGTTAAATAACACGTTTTCTCAAGGCTATATTATGAAACTATGCTCAACAGTCACCAAGGCTAACCATACTCACTTGCAGCATGGGTGAAACTTTAAAAGCCTATTTTGATATTTTAAATTCCTATACTAAAGGAAAATGTCTTATGCAAAGTCTAACTGCTTTTGAAATTACCATAAAAGAAAATGGGGATGACTTGAATAAATCCGTGACAGTGGATAAGTAAGCACTCTGATTAACCAATACAACATTCCTGAAACAGCAATACCAACAACTAAGCTTTTCTTCACTAAGTTACTACTGATTTGTACATTGTCCTAAAAAATTTTTTAAAATTAATCAGAACAGTAAATGTGGTAAGTGGTAGCCTTTCCATGACTTCAAGGTGACTCATTTGAAACCTCTAAAAACAAATCATACTCATATCATATACTATTGATAGCTTTTCTTTTAAATGTTTCCTGTAATTTAAAGACAAAGTTTTGAATAATCTTTATGTTTTAGTAATGAGGGGAAAAAAGCACATAAATATTTTAAGGAAAATAATAACATAATCTGAAAGATATGGAAGGGAGAAAAGTAATCTGATTTTTTTCCTCAATGCTAAGATTGATTTACTTCCATTTAAGAGAAAGAGAAATACACACACTTGTATGTTTTCAATGTGATGCTAACTGCACACATGAAAAGTCACAGCATTTACGCAAGATCCAAAAGCTAGTGAAGTGCTCCTTATAAACTATAAACCTGGAAACCAATCATTTTTGCGACAAATAGTTAAAATTCTATATTATCCCATGAGTTCCTACAAGCTATGGAATTATATAAAGCAATTTTTTATGAATAGACTTCATTTAGATTTTTAGAATAGCTTTAGATTTACAGAAAAATTGAGCTGATAATATAGATATTATCTGTATATACCTTGCACCCAATTTCCCTTATTAGCATCTTACATTAGTTCACTACATTTGTTACAAGTAATAACCAAGATTGATACGTTATTATTAACTAAAGAGCATACTTTATTCAAATTTCCTTAGTTTGTACTTAATGCCCTTTTCTGTTTTAGTTGTATTATCTCTTTAGGCTTCTTCTTTTGGCTATCACTTTTTTTCAGGCTTTCCTTGTTTTTAATGACCTTGACAGATTTGAGTTCTGGTCAAGTATTTTGAAGGATGTCCCATTATTGGAATTTGATATATTTCTCATGATGAGACTGGCATTAAGGGTTATTGGTAGAAAAACAACAGAGGTAAAGTGTCATTTTAATCACAGTATATTAAAGGTACAAACTATCAACATTATTTAACACTGTTGATAATGACTTTGATCACTTGGCTGAGGAAGTGTTCCTCAGATTTCTCCTCTGAAAAGTTGCTCTTTTATCCCTCTATCCATACTGTACTTTCTGGAGCAAAGTCACTATGCACAGCTCAAATTTAAGGAATGGGACTTAGGTTCCCCCTCCTTGGGGGCAGAGTACCTGCAAAATTTCTTGTAATTCTTCTGCATGGGAGATTTGACTCTACTACCCATTTATTAATCATTCGATCATTTATTTTTATCAATATGGACTTATTTATTTTACACTTTGGGTTATAATCCAATACTTCTTGTTTTTTTTTTGTTGTTGTTCAGATTGATCCACCTTTGATCACTGAGAGCTCTATCAGGTGGCTCCTGTGCTCCTTAGACATACTTCCATGAATATGGGTATTGTTTTTTTTTTTTATTTTTTGAGTACTTTACTTCCTGGCACTACAAAATTTCCAGGCTTTTCTTGTATGTTTCCTGCCCCAGTCGTAGAATCAACCATTTCTCCTAGGAGCACTGATTCATCTTATTGGAGAATGGTATTAGAAACCAAGATTTGGGTGTAAGGTATACATAATTCTTTTTTTTTTTTTTTTGGTGCATAGTCCAGGAATTGAATGTGGGTCTCCCACATGGAAGGTGAGCATTCTACCACTGAACCACCCGTGCACCCAATAGGCTAATTTTTAATAATTAACACCAAGGCAATCACTGGCATGGTATTTAAGAATTTAACATTCCTTCACTAATTCTTAATTGTGACTCTACTATCTGGTGATCTTAGGGATCTGAATATCCTCCATTTCTATACACGGAAATATCTTAAAAACCTTATATGCTTAATCCCTTTAAATTTAATTGCGTACTAAAATTGCATACAAAAAGAATCACTTTGAACAATTTAATAAAAAATTTCTTAAATGGAACTTCACAATCCCTAAAAATAGAATAGCAAATGGAATGAGATATTTTATACACATAACTTCCATTTCTGGAGAATTAGTGTTAAGATTAGAATAACAGTTATTTATAAATAGTAGTTATTTTTATAAATAATTATTTTTCTTATTTAAAATGGTTAAAAACTTGAGAAAGCCCTTAAAGAAAAATGAAAAATATCTTAATATTTAAATAAGTTGCTTAAAACAGAAACTGAAAACTATTGTACTTCAGGGGGGAAAAGTCTTCTAAAAAGAAGTTTGTTAACCAAGAGTTGGCATACAGAACTTCCACCTGTTGTGAAACTATTAACAAATTAGCTCCAGAAATTGGAAAGTATAAACTAATCGACCACAAACGTTTATGTAAACCTATCAATTTAGTAATGTCATGGTAATTTAAAGTAATTTTAAAAATAATACCTTAAAGTTTAATGGTAAAGATTTTATCATTTCCTCTCCATCTCTCTCAAAACTACATACTGATCTGGGCACACTGATTTAAACCTACTTCCTTCACTCTATTCAGAACAGAATTTTGTGTGGGTGTCTTTTAAGCCAAGAGTGGTTGGGGTATTGCCCATATGAGGCATCCCTAGAGGTTATCTGTTGGGCAAAGTCATAAAAGTGGGTAAATGTTAGTTGGTACCAGTAAACAAAAAGTTGGATTTGGTAGAACCATACTGTCTAAAATTCAAAACTTTCCATTATTTAGAAC
The DNA here is from genome assembly GCA_004026745.1 of Myrmecophaga tridactyla. Lineage (NCBI taxonomy): Eukaryota > Metazoa > Chordata > Mammalia > Pilosa > Myrmecophagidae > Myrmecophaga > Myrmecophaga tridactyla. Next base: position 21,977 of record PVIY010028834.1, on the reverse strand, counting down.
AAAACAGCATTAAATTTATATGATCTATTTAGCCCAAAGGAGTTTTTAATCTGGTTATGACAAAGCAATATGTTTATCTTAAAAATAACCACAGTACAAACTCAATGCCAGTTTAAGTATCACAAGGCTGAGTTCAATTGCTACCTATTTTCCTAAACAAACCGAGTAAAAATGCACTTTTCTGCACTTAGTTACAGCACTAAAGTATAGACAGAAACAGTCTACTTAGCATTAATATAAAATTTCCAAATAAATGACATTTGGATAAACAGAAGGAGGGAAATTCCACTAAAAGAAAGAGGAAACTTAATTTTGAACACCTTTTTACCCCAAAGTAATCTGAATTTTTTTTTTTTTTTAACATGGGCAGGCACCGGGAATCGAACCCAGGTCCTCTGGCATGGCAGGCAAACATTCTTGCCTGCTGAACCACCGTGGCCCGCCCGTAATCTGAATTCTTACCAGCATTTTCCTGAATGAAGTTAAAGTAAAAAAAATTTTTTTGTTTAACTGATATATTTTGTTTCGGGACCACTGAATCCAAAGTTTGACAACCTACATGACATGTTTTGTTTTGTTTTTCCTAAAAAACAATGTCTCTGTTCCAAACAAATCAAGGTCAAAATAAATGAAGAGTTCAAAATGATATCAGTCCCACTTGCTAAATCCTGGTGTTGTACCGACGAAAAGGAATAGCCAGCTATGATGACAGGTGATAGATCCAAAGTAACTGCCAAATTTGTTAGCATTTCTCCATTTCAAACTACCCTTAAAGAAAATCACATGTGGGGTCACCTCCCTCACAGTACAGTCCAGGAAAGCAACCATACCATATGGGTTCATGTTTTACCATTAAAGAACTAGTAGATTATTCTTTTTAAAAGTTTTATTCATACACCACACAATCCATCTAAAGTATACAATCAATCAATGGTTCTCAGTATAATCAGAGTTCTGCTTTCATCACCACAATCAATTTGAAAACATTCTCATTGCTCCAAAAAGAAAAATCCCATCTCTATACAGCCCCATTATTGAAATTTATCATTCCTATAGTTTTATTATAATTTATGAAAAAAATATTACAGTATTCCTGTTAACTATAGTCCATAATTTGCCTTGGATGTATTTTTCCCATATAATGCCCTATTAACACCTTATAATAATGACACACATTTGTTCATGTAAGAACATTCTCATATCCGCACAGTTAACCATGGTCATCATCCAACAACAGAGTTCATGATGTTACACAGTCCCATATTTTATCCTCTATCTATCTTTCTAGTGACATCACCACCCTAAACTTCCCCTTTCAACAATAATCACACCCACAACTCACAGCTGTTGCACTCACCCTATGCTATCACTTCTATTTCCAAACATAATCAACCTTATTAAAAATCTGTAAATTAATTTTTATAGATTAAAAAATCTATAATCAGCTCCCCATTCTCTAACCATATTCTATCTCCTAGTAATCTATACTCTAGACTTTAACCCCCAAAGTTAGCTCATTACAGTTAGTTCCTAATAATGAGACCATACAATATTTGTCCTTTTCTGTCTAACTCATTTCCCTCAACATAATATCCTCAAGGTGCATCCAGGATGTCACATACATCAGGAACTTTATCCCCTCTTACAGCTGAATAATATTCCACCTTATTTATATAGCACATTTTGTTTATCCATTCATCAGTCGATGGACAGTTGGGTTGTTTTCACCTTTTGCCAACAGTGAGTAATGCTGCTACGAATGTGCAAACGTCTATTCAAATCCCTGCTTTCAATTCTTTAGAGTATATACTTAGTAGCAGCATTGCCAGATCATATACACTTAGCTTATTAAGAACTGCCAAATCATCTTCCACACTGGTTGCCCAATTCTACATAACCACCTGCTCTTATTCCTCCACAATTTCCCGCCAAACTTGTAGGTTTCTGTTTTGTTTTATATTGGCCATTATAGTAGGTAGGAAATGATAACTCATTGTAGTTTTGATTTCCATTTTCCTAATAGCTAATGCCGTTAAACATCTTTTCATATGCTATTTAACCATTGGTATTTCCTCTTTGGAAAAGTGTCTATTCAAGTCTTTTGGCAATTTTTTTTTTTTTTTTTTTTTACATGGGCAGGCACCGGGAATCGAACCCGGGTCCTCAGGCATGGCAGGCAAGCATTCTTGCCTGCTGAGCCACCGTGGCCCACCCTCTTTTGGCAATTTTAAAACTGGTTGTCTTTTTATTGTTAAGCTGTAGGAATTCTTTATATATTTTGGATATTAACTCTTATCAGATATGTGTTGTCCAAGTATTTTCTCCCATTGAGAAGGCTGCCTTTTCACTTTCTTGGCAAAGTTCTTTGAAGCACAGAAGTCTTGATTTTGAGGAGGCCCTATTTATTTCTTCTTTTGTTGATTGTGCTTTGCATGTCAAATCTATGAAACCACCTCCTACCACAAGATTTTGAAGAAGCTTTCCTAGATTTTCTTCTAGGAGTTTTATGGTCCTAACTCTTACATTTAGGCCTTTGATTCATTTTGAATCCAAGTAAGGTGAATGTGCTGGTTTGAAACTATTGTGTACCCCAGAAAAGCCAAGTTCTTTAATTCTGATTCAACATTGTTGGGTGGGATCTTTTTGATTAAGTTGTTTCCATGGAGATATGATCCACCTAATTGTGGGTAGGATCTTTTGATTAGGTGGTTTCCATGGAGATGTATCCCATCTATTCAAGGTGGGTCTTTATCCACCTAGTGGAGTCCTTTTAAAAGGGAACCATTTTAGAAAGAACAGACAGAGCCCACAGAGATGTTTAGCGATGACCAGAGAGAGAGTAGATGCTTAGACAGGGATGTTTGGAGCCCAGCAAACATCAACATGTGCCTTTCCACGAGATGCTAAGCAAGCCAGAACCCAGAGTTGTGTCCCAGAGGAGCTAAGTTAAGGTCCAAAGATGCTTAGAGAGGAAACCACTGGTACCAGAAACTGGAAGCAATGGAACTGGGAACAGGACCAGCAGATACCAGCTACATGCCTTCCCATGTGACAGATATTGGCCCTTCTTGAGTCAACGTATCTTTTATTGGATGCCTTAGTTTGGACATTTTTCTGGCCTTAGAACTGTAAACTTGTAATGTAATAAATTCCCTTCTTAAAAGCCATTCCAATTTTGGTAGATTGCATTCTGGCAGCAATAGCAAACCAATACAATGTGCAAAAGAGCTACTCTTTCATTCTTTTGGATATGGGTATCCAGTTCTCCCAGTATCATTTGTTGAAGAGAGTTTTCTGGCCCACTTGAGTGTACTTAGCAGCCTTGTCAAAAGTCAATCGACCATAGATGTGAGAGTCTATTCCTGAACTCTCAGTTCAATTCCATTGATCAATATATTTATCTTTATGCCATACCATGCTGTTTTGACCACTGAGCTTTGTAATATGCTTTAAAGTCAGTGTGAGTCCTCCAACTTCACTGTTCTTTCTCAAGATGTTCATGGCTATTCAGGCCCCCTTATGCTTCCAAACAAATTTGACGATTGGCTTTTCCATTTCTGCAAAGTAAGCCACTGAAATTTTGATTGGGATTGCACTGGATCTGTAAACCAACTTGGGTAGAATTGGCATCTTAATGTTATTTAGTTTTCTAATCCATGAACATGGAAAGTATTTTCATTTATTTAGGTCTTCTTTGATTTCTTTTAGCAATATTTTATAGTTGTGGTAGTTAGATTCAGTTGTCAACTTGGCCAGGTGAAGGCATCTAGTTCTGTTGCTGTGGACATGAACCAATGGTACATGAACCTCATCTGTTGCATTACATCTGCAGTCAGGGGAGGCGTGCCTGCTGCAATAAATGATGTTTGATTTAATTGGCTGGTGCTTAAATGAGAGAACTCAACATAGCACAGCCCAAGCAGCTCAGCATACCTCATCTCAGCACTCACAGCTCAGCCCAGGCCTTTGGAGATGCAGAAAGAAATCACCCTGGGGAAAGTTGTTGGAACCCAGAGGCCTGGAAAGTAGGCCAGCAGAGATTACCCTGAGCCTTCCCACATAAGAAAGAACCTCAGGTGAAAGTTAGCTGCCTTTCCTCTGAAGAACTAATGAAATAAATCCACTTTTATTAAAAGCCAATCCATCTCTGGTGTGTTGCATTCTGGCCGCCAGCAAACTAGAACAATAGATTTCTGTGTACAGGTCATTTACATTCTTGGTTAGATTCCTAGATAACTGATTCTTTTAATTTCTACTGAAAATAGATTTTTTTTTCATTTCCTCGTGGGACTGCTCATTAGTAGTGTCTAGAAACACTACTGATTTTTGCATGTTGATCCTGTATTCCTTTGATAAACTCATTTATTAGCTTTAGTAGATTTGTTGGCGTTTGGGACTTTCTATATATAGGATGTCATCTAAAAATAATGAAAGTTTTACTTTTTTCTTTCCAATTTGGACACCTTCTATTTCTTTTTCTTGCCTAACTGTTCTGAGCAGAACTTCTAGTCCAATGTTGAATAACAATGGTGAGAGTGGGCATCCTTATCATGCTCTCAATTTCAGAGGGAAAGACTTCAGTCTTTCACCCTTAAGTATGATGTTAGCTGTGGATTTTTCCTATATACCCTTTAACCATGCTGAGGAAGTTTTCTCTTCCTGTTTGAAAGGATGCTCTTTAATGAAAGGATTTCATCAAATGCCTTTTCTTATCAATCAAGATTATCATGTGGGTTTCTCCCCTTTGATTTCTTAATGTGATGTATTTCATTAATTGATATTCTTGTGTTGAACCATACTTGCATAAGTGGAGTAAAACCCACATGGTATTTAATTCATTTAATGTACTGTTGGATTCAATTTGCTAGTATTTTGTTGAGGATTTTTGCATCTATACTCTTTAGAGAGATTGGTCTGAATAAAGCTACTACAAGAAAATTATAGACCAATCTCTTTATCTGGCTTTTGTATTACGGTGATGTTGACATCACAGAATGAGTTAGATAGCATTATCTTCTCTTCAATTTTTTGGAAGAGTTTGAGTAGGATTGTTATTAATTCTTCTTGTAATGATTAGTAGAATTCACCTGTGAAGTCATCTGTTTCTGAACTTTCCTTTCTTGGAAGGTTTTTGATGGCAGATTTAATCTTTTTACTTGTACTGGTATGTTGAAGTCTTCTATTTCTTCTAGAGTCAGTACAGGTTGTTCCTGTGTTTCCAGGAAATTGTCCATTTCATTAAATTCTCTTTGTTGGCCTACAGTTGACCACAGTATCCTTTTATGATCTTTATTTTTTCTATAGAGTCAGTAATAATATTTTCCCTCCCATTTCTGATTTTACTTATTTGCATCTCCTCTTTTGTGCTGTTAGTTTAGCTAAGCATTTGCCAATTTTACTAATTTTCTCAAATAACCAATTTTTGTTCTCAATTTCATTTATTTCCACTCTAATCTTTATCTTTCTTTCTGCTTGCTTTGGGGTTAGTTTGTGCTTCTTTTTCTAATTTCTCCAGGTGTGCAATTACATCTTTGATTTTAGCTTTTTTTTCTTTAATGCAGACCTTTAGGGCTATAAATTTTCCTCTCAGCACTGCCTTTGCTGTGTTCCATAAGTTTTGATATGTTGTATTCTCATTTTCATTCAACATGAGGTATTTACTGATTTCTCTTGTAACTTCTTCTTTGACCCACTGATTGCTTAAGTGTACTGTTTAATCTGCATATATTTGTTATTGTTTTTGGAGTGCATGGCCAGGAATCAGACCTCAATCTCCAGCATGGCAGGCAAAAAATTCTACCACTGAACTAGTCATAAATAACCTCCATATATTTGTGAATTTTCCAGTTCTCTGTCCATTATTATTATATTATATTACTCCAATATAATCAGTACTTTGTGTAATATCAACCTTTTAAAATTTATTGAGACCTATTTCTGACCCAAAATTGGTCTACCCCGATCCAGGAGCAACGAGAAGAATGTATATCCTGCTGTTCTGGAGTGCAATGTTCTGTACAAATCCTATTAGGTCTAGTTCATTTAAACCTCCAATTATTACTGTAAAGATGTCTATTTCTCCCTTCAGTATTTCTGGTGTTTGCCACATGTATTTTTGGCCACTCTAGTTAGGTGCTGTTTCAGTTTGCTAAAGCTGCCAGAATGCAATATACCAGAAATGGCTTGGTTTTTATAAAGGGGATTTATTAAGTTAGAAGTTACAATTCTAAGGACATGACAATGCCCAAATAAGGCATCAACAAGAAGATACCTTCACTCGAGAAAGGCTGATCATGTCCAGGCTTTCTCTGTCAGGTGGGAAGGCACAAGGAGACATCTACTGTCCTTCTCTCCTGGCTTCTGGTTTCAAACATCTCTCTCAACTCCTGCGAGTCCTTTTGGCTTCCCCTGGGGCATCCTCCTTCTGCATCTTCAAATGTCCATATCTGAGCTATTCTTCTCTCTGAGAGTTTTTTTAAGGACTCCAGTAAACTAATTAAGATCCACCCTGAATGGGGTCACATCTCGAACTAATCAAAAGGTCCCACCCAACCATGGGTTGTATCTCCATGGAAACAACTTAATCAAAAATCCCTTAGAAACAATAGGTCTGCTCTACAAAATTGGATTAGGATTAAAAGAACATGTCTCTTCTGGGGTACATAATACTTTCAAATCAGCACAGATACGTACCTATTTATGATTGTTATTTCTTCTTTGTGGATTTCTCCTTTTGTTAATACATAATGTCCTTCTTTGTCTCTTTCAATAGTTTTTCATTTAAAGCCTATATCATCTGATATTTGGTCAAGTACCCCAGCTCTTTCTTTGGTTACTGCTTACAGGGAATATCTTTTTCCAACTTTTCAATTTCAACCTATTTGTGTCCTTGGGTCTAAGGTGAATCTCTCGAAGAAAGCATATAGATGACATATATTTTTAAATCTTATTCTGCCAATCTGTGTCTTTTGATTGGGCGTTTAAACCACTAACATTCAGTATTCTTACTGTAAAGGCAGTATTTACTCAACAATTTTATCATTTGGGTTTTGTATGCCATATCTTATTTTTGTCTCTTTTGCTTACCCTTATTAATATTCTTCATTTCAACCCTCTCCTCCAAGCCTCCTTCTCCTGTCTTTTCCTTTCAGTCTGTAGCACTCTCTTTGGTTTATCTGGTAAGCCAGATCTCTTGTTAAAGAACTCTCTCAGCTTCTGGTTATCTAGAATATTTTAAACTCTCCATTATTTTTTAGGACAGTTTTGCCAGATAAAGAATTTTCAGCTGGAAGTTTGTCTCTTTCAATACCCTAAACACTGCCTTTTCACCTCCATAGTTTCTGATGAGAAATCAGGACTTACTGAGTGTCCCTTGTACGTGAGGAATCATTTTTCTCTTGCTGCTTTCAGAATTCTCTTGTTGCCTTTGGCACTTGACATTCTGATTAGTATTTGTCTTGGCGTAGGTCTATTTGGATTTATTCTATTTAGAATACATTACAGTTCCTGGAGACGTACCTTTAGGGTTTTAAGAATTGGGAAATTTTTGGCCATATTTCCTCAAATATGCCCCTTTCTCTTCTCTTCTCCTTCTGGGTACCCATGATGCATATATTTGTATGCTTCATCCTTTCATTCAATTCCCTGAGAACCTGCTCCATTTTCCCATTCTTTTCTGTATCTGTTCTTCTGACTGTAAGATTTCGGCTGTCCTATCCTCTAGTTCACTATTGTTTCTTTTGCCTCTTCAACTATGCTGTTATATGCCTCTAGCATTTCTTTTTAATCTTTTCTATTGTAACTTTCATTCCCATAAGTACCATTATATATATATTTTTGCATACTTTCAAATTCTTTTTTATGTTCTCCCAGTGTCGCCTTTTTTTTTTTAATTGAGAAAAATCTTCACATACATACTTTTATACATGGTACACAATCAATGGCTCACAATATCATCACATAGTTGTATACTCAGCACCGTGATCATTTTTTTTAGAACATCTGCATCACTCCAGAAAAAGAAATAAAAAGAAAAAACTCATACATACCATATGCCTTACCCCTCTCTCTCATTGACCACTACTGTTTCCATCTACCCACTTTATTTTACCCGTCACCCCCCCATTATTTCTTTTTATCCATACTTTTTACTCATCTGTCCACACCCTGGATATAAAGAACATCAGACACAAGATTTTCACAATCACACAGTCACACTGTAAATGTTATATTTTTATACAATTGTCTTCAAGAATCTAGGCTATTGGAACACAGCTCAACAGTTTCAGATACTGCCCTCTAGCCACTCTAACACACTATAAACTAAAAAGTGATATCTATATAATGCATATGAATAACCTCCAGGATAACCTCTCAACTCCGTCTAAAATCTCTCTGCCACTGAAACTTTATTCTGCCTCATTCTCTCTTCCCACTTTTGGTCAAGAAGGCTTTCTCAATCTCTTGATGCTGGGTCCTGGCTTATTCCAGGCTTTCTGTCCCATGTTGCCAGGAATTTTACAATTCCTGGGAATCATGTCCCATGTAGGAGGGGAAGGCAGTAAGTTCATGTGCTGAGTTGGCTTAGAGAGAGAGAGAGGGAGGCCACATCTGAGCAACAAAAGAGGTTCTCTGGGGGTGACTCTTAGGTCTAATTTTAAGTAGGCTTAGCCTAACCTTTGAGGAATGAGTTACATAGGGGTGAACCCCCAGTGTCTTCTTAATATCTTTTATCTCTTTTGTCATATAGTTCCTTCATCTCCTTGAATTATAGGAAATTTGTTCAAACTTCATTGATTAGTTGTTAAAAAACCAGTATATCTCTTCTGAAGTTTTAGTTTATTCCTTAGACTGGACCATATCTTCCTGTTTCTTATTATAATTTGTAATCTTTTGCTAGTGTCTACAAATTTTATTTTCTTGATGAGTTTACTTTGGAAGGCAGTTTCTTTCTCTTGCCTATGGTTTTCTTGTATAGTTTTGGATAAAGCTCTTCTTTAACTCTTGGTTCAACTTACTTTAGACCTTTGGAATAACTTGTGTTCAAATGATCCGAATTTTTATAGCTCTTATTCACCTTTTTCTTGCATGGATACACAGTACAATTTTTTAGTTTGCATTAATTTGTGCAATTGTTTCACCCCCAAGAGAAAGTTTTCTTTTCCTTGTTCCACCTTTGGAAAAGTTGATCTGTTTTGTTTGTTTCTGACTTGCCTCTATATGATTTTAACATTCTTTTTGTTTTCACTAGCTGCTTTTATCTAGAGGGCTAATTCTGGGAGAAGAGTCCCTTGGAGAAGACCTTCCCAAGTCAGCTTTTTCCAGTCAAAACTGGCCCAGGGACTCACAAGGGGGGCCTAGGTAATTTCCAAAGTGCCCTGGGGAGCAGACATGAAAGGATGCCAATCTTCCCTATGACAGCTCCCCAAAACTGCTTTCCTGGCATGTCTAGCACATGGTGTTCTTCAGCTGTTTCCCACAGCCCTAGAGTGGTACTATACCTTTAACTGTCCAGTGATTCTACCACTGCCGAGGCATAATTGAGACAAAGGCTGCCAGGTGCTTTTGGCCTGGGTAGATTGACATTGTTACTTGGATTGCATTTCATGTGATCTGAATTTCTAATCAACAGCAGCAAAGTGGGCTGGGCTGTCACCCTCATTTTCTTGAAGAGCTGTCCTTCAGCAATCTATTCCCTGCAGCCCTGAGAAGGTACTGTGTCTCTCAATTAGCCTGGCTTCTGTCCCTGCTGGAACAGGGCTAATCAGATGCTGCTGGTTGTTTAGTGTCTTGGATAGGTTGAAACTGAAGCTGTTCTCAGAGCTAGAGCCTAGCATTCTGAATTTGCTAATCAAAAGCCCTCATCAAAGCCAAAGTCAGTGCCTACTCTTAACCCCCTTTTCTTGGGGAAGAGCCACCCTTCAGCAAATTCCCACCACCCCAAAGTTACTGTGTCTCTCAATCAACCCTGCTTCTGACCCTGTTGAAGGTGGGGTTGAAACAGAAGTTGCAGGCTGCTTTCTGACCTGGAAGGGTTGCAATTTTAGCTGTGCTTAGAGCTAAAGCCCAGTCTGGATTTGCTTCTCAAAAGCTGCAGTTGGTACCTGGCCATGTGCCATGCCCCGTTCCTGGGAGAAACGGCTTCTACTTCCAGCCAGGGAGGGGCTCCTGAGGCAGCCTGCCTTGCCAGTTGGGGATAGGGACCACCCTCTGCAGTGTGGCAAGTTCTACTCATGGTTCTTCACCATGGTTTATCAATCTCTCCTTCTACTCTCCCTTGGGTGGTCTGTGGTGTTCTTCTGGTCTCTGGAGTTCTCCAAATAGTTTTTTTACAGACAGCTCCTGGCTATTTATTCGCTGCCCTGGAGGAGAAACTGAACTCTAGAGCTCTCTGATCTGCCACTGGAGAAAGGAAAGGAAAAAAAAAAAAGAACTAGTAGTTTTTTTAATTAGAAGATGTGCTTGATTTGTTTTGCAACTCCTGTCATAAAAGGAGTTTTATTCTTCATGTCTGTCTTTGACTGATTTCATGTACTCTTTGATGTACTTCTTGTAGTCTTCATTTGTGAAGCTGGTTTCCTGCAAGTGATGGTTTAAGACAGTATCAACAACAGTGATTACTGTGCTTTTGATATCTTTGGCCTTGGGGCCTTTAGCAGAGGCATATGCACCAATGAGAAAGTCATCAATATTACCCTTTGTTCTAGTGGCCATCTTCCTCTTCACCTCCATGCACAGCTCATTCCCAATCTTCCAGATCTTCTAAATGTCAGAAAGCATGATATCATGCCTGATGAGGTTCAAGTAGATGATCATGTTACCTGGATAAAAATGACCATGGTGCTAGCTTAGCAGGAGCCCAGAGCTCAAAGCAGTGCTCAGGGCAAGGGAGAGAGCAGGAGGAGAGGGGAGGTGAGAAGGGCATGGAGTAGACAGAAAAGCTAATTAAATCTTTTAGATAGTAGATTAAGTATCACCCACTCCTCTACTCAAAACCTTCCAATGACCATCCATCTCACTCAGAGTAAAAACCAAATTTCTTAGACTCTAAATAAACTGCCCTACTTACCTCTGGGATAGCCTATACTTCCTCCCTTTTACTCTACTCCATGGAAACTACTCAGACATGCTCTTTGCCTTAGAACCTTTGACCTAACTCTTCCCTTAAGGAATTCTTTCCCCAAATCTGCATGGATCCTTCAAATTTGCTTAAATGTTCCCTTCTCATGAGGCTTCTTGACCACATTATTTAACGTAGCAATAGTCCCCTTCCTTTAACAACACTATCATCCCTTTTTGTAGTCATCACCTTCTAAATTACACAATATATTATTTATTTATTTTTGCACATCTAACTTTCCCTTCTAGCATGAAGCCTGATGAGAAAAAGGATTTTTGTGTGTTTTGTTCACTAATCCATCTAAAGTGTTTAGAATAGTCACTGGCACATAGTAAGTGCTCCACAAACACTTATTGAATTGAAACGAACAACCCATTAAATTCATAATTTAATCTGTTCTTCATGTCTGGACTTTTAAACGAGTCCAGCTTGTAAAGTTGAGTCGATATTTCAGTAAATAAACTATTAGACACTCATTCTTTTTAGTTAATAAGCATGTTTTGACTGCCTCTATTATGCCAATGCTAGAAATAAAAACTAAAATAATGGCCTTTGCTCTCAATGGGCTTCAGATAAGCATAGCAAACACAAAATATGGCAAAAACTAGACCATTACAGCAATGTGAGATGGCATAAGAGACCTGAATAACAGAGGATGATTGAGGAGCGGTGACCCAACAAAATTGGGTGGGTTAGTATAATCAAGGAAGGGTGATCACAACAGGTGAAACATAAATAGACATTTGAAAAGACAAACAAGATGAAACAAAGAAGGAGAGAAGAAAAAGAGTGAAATGAGATGACACACTCAAGGAGTTCTTACGTAATTTATTATGGCTCATATAAAGGATATTTGCTGGGGAAAAGCAGGAAATAAAACTAGAAAGGTAGCAAGAACCAGAGCAGGAAGTGCCATCTAAAGAGAGACAGAATCTAGATTTTGTCCTGAAACCTCTGGGAAGCTACTGGAAGATTTTAAGTGAACAGGGAACTAGTACTAATTATAACTGTATAATACTTAAAGCAGGCAGCCAATATGCTATTAAGAAAATTCATAAAGATGGCAGGATAGTATGCTTTAACACTAACAAAAGAAGGGGGAAATCATTTTAACATGCTTTTCCTCCTTGCAAGAATTTAAGTGACTGGCTCCTCATACAAACAACAAAATATCATTTAGAAATCTTCATGCATCAGTTTCCTCAATTAATATGGGAACATTAACATTATCTATGCCATGATTGAGAAGACTAAATCAGTGAATATACTTAAATGGTTTAGAACACTGCCTGACATGCATTAAGTATTCAATAGTTTTAGCTATTGTTACTTTTATAATTACAATCCTGGAAGAACTAAAGCTACAAGTAATAAGATCTGTATTCCGAAGTGTAGTAAATATACCAAAAATGAAGAGTAAGTTAAAAGAAGACTTCACAACAGGCAAAGTCCCTTGAGGGGTGGAAGAAAAAACATGGACCTATGAAACTTTACCACCCAGGAAACCCTGGATACTATATCAAACATTAGGGACACCCAAATCAATAGGCCAAGCCCTTGATCTTATAGCTTGCTCTTGTGAAGCCTAAGTATGTAGTGGAGAAGCTTAGCCTACTTATAGGTATGCCTAAGAATCACCTCCAGAGGACCTCTTTCGTTGCTCAAATGTGGCCTCACTCTTTCTCTAAGTTGCAAGTGAAACCACTGCCCTGTCTCCTACGTGGGACATGAAATCCAGGGATGAAAGTCTCCCTGGCTGTGTGGGAGATGACTCCCAGGGATGAGCCTGGCCTGGGTACCATGGGATCAACAATGTCATCCTGACCAAATGGGGGAACGGAGTTGTAACTAATAAGTTATCAGTGGCTGAGAGAGTTCAAACTGAGTCAAGAGGCTACTCTAGAGGTTACCCTTATGCAAGCTTCAGTTAGACATGGCTACCTATCATAATTTGCCAACCCCCAACCAAAACCATCGCTGACAATCCTAAAGAATACCTAGGGCATTATGTAAGATTCTACAAAGGTTTCATGCACTGGGGTAACTTTCCAGAAACCTAAAACCTCCAGATGGGTCGCTGGGCCAGATAAGTAATGAAATGCAGAGGGGCCAGCCCTTCCAGAATATCAATTAGTTCCCTCCCCCATCCCATATTACCAACAGCCATTCCAACCCATAGCCCAAATACCCTTAAAGAGTGGGAGAAAGATAAAAGGTTGGAATGGCCAAAGTCCAAATACCCCTAAAGAGTGGGAGAAAGATCAAAGGTGATGGTGGAGTTACACAGAAAAGGTCAGGTTTAACAAATGAGTATGAGTGCTGAATCATTATATTGATATTTCTTTTAGTCTCCAGTACTTCAGAGCAGCTAGAAATAAAAATCTAAAATTGTGGAATTGCAACCCATATCAAACTCTGAAATCTGTTCTACAATTAATTGTTGTGATGTGCTTTGAAATTTATTGCTTTTTTGTATACATGTTCTTTTTCATAAAAAAAAGGAGGAATAAATATAACAGAGAAGATAGGATTTAATAAATGAGTATGACTGCTGAATCATTATACTGATATTTCTTTTGTTCTCTAGGGTCTTAAAGCAGCTAGAAGAAAAAATGAAAAATCGTGGAATCGTAACCCATACCAAACTTTAAAATCTGTTCTATAGCTACTTTTAAACTGTACTTAGAAATTTACTGCTTTTTTGTATATATGTTACATTTCACAATAAGAAAAGTTAAAAAAAATAGGACTTCATGGTACACAGAAATAAGCTTACTCAAGTATACATTTTAGAAAACAAACAAAAAGCCAAAACAATGCTTAACTATGTAGTTTTTGGAGAGGAACAAATTCATTATTTGGGGTTGGTAAAAACTACATTTAAGGAAACCCAAAAACTTTCAGCACTTTCCAGTTTGGCCGTAATTTTTGGAAGCCCCTACAATGTTAAGTGTGGCTTTTTATATAAGGTCATCTATGGGCTGTTTTCTGGAGACTAGTTAGGGAAGAAAGAACACTTCACATGTCCTTTTTCCTCAATTTTGAATGAGTAAATTAATAAGTAGGTTAAATAACTTGACAAAGATGGCTAATGGGTTTTTCTGACTCTATAACCCATGCTTTTAATCAATGCAGAATCTCTACCACTTTGAAGAAAACAAATAGATAAAAAAATTCTGACCACAGGAGCCATGCAGGATTCAAAATCCTCTTGTTCCTCATAATTATATTTCTTGAAGCTCTTGATTCTGATAAGGTAGTACCATATTTATTTTTCCAGGCAACTTAAAAAAAACTGCATTTGCCTAAGACATTAACCAGAAATAAGCTTGTAAAATATATGTGTGTAGAGAAAAGAAAAATAAATTGCTCTTTTTAAGGATAAACATCTCACTGATAATAAATGTACATCAATTTTCAGAGGTTTAAATTCAATTCAACAACATTTAAAGAAGGAATCCAGGATGACTCATTCCTTTTGTGTAATGATAAATGCATTTAGACAAGGCAAAATTCATTTTCTCTTTTCTATCCAGCAATGATTTAATGATAAAAGAATATAGGCAGATTAACATGTTTGATTGTAAAATTTAAAAAATCAAATTTCAGTAATCTCAAGTATCCTGAAGATAGTTATTCACCTGGAAACAAAAATGACCATGAGGAATTAAATTAGATACATAAAAACAAAGTTTAAAAGTCTGACCTAATCGTGGAACTGTAACCCATACCAAACTTAAAAATCTATTCTATAACTACTTGTTAAAATGTACTTGGAAATTTAATGCTTTTTTGTATATATGTTATATGTCATAACAAAAGTTAAAAAAAATCTGACTTATATTTAATTCCACTGGAACTTCATTAGGCACTAATGCAGAGTCCCTCACCCTCCACTTCCATAACTAAAGCAGGAAATTAAGATCGAGAAAGATGAGAAAAGATAATGGGAATAAATAGAAATTTTCTAACATTGAGACTTGAATACTCAAAAATACATAGATTCAAACTCACTTAGTACAAAAACAACAGCAAAAGATGAATGAACTATTTTATAAAATTAATTGTTCAAACGCAAATATTTATTGAGTGATGGTCATGTACCAGGCATTATATACTAAGCACTGGGGAATACAGCCATGGATAAGACACACAAAAAATCCCCTTCTCATGAAGTTTACATTCTTGTGGAGAGTGTGGACAACCAAAAAAAAAAAAAAATATGCATAATTATTACAAGAAGTAAAAACAACTTTGATGAAAAATAAAGCAGCATAAGGGTATAGTGATTAGGATATGAATGTTATTTTAGATAGAACAATGGCCAAAGGGTTTCTATCTGAAAATAATCAATTAGAGAGCTGCATGAATTGAGATCATTACATAATAATTAAAACTCATGGTTCTGAATTGTCAAAAATATTAAAATGATACACATGGTAAGATAATTTTTAGTATTTAATGGAACCTTAGAGTTCAATTCCTTAACTTTGTAGGGCAAGATCTGCCCCGAACAAGCATTATAGCAGAATGCTGAGGAAACCAAAGTAATCATTTTTGCAAACAGTTATAGGAAAAATAGCATCTCCTCCAAACAAAGGAAAAAAAAAAGATGTTGTTATAAAGAATATGTATTTATATCAGAATAATAACATAGAGGGGATTGTGAACTTTAAATCACACTTGAAAGTTTTCAGTTGACTAAAGAATCTCTGACATGGGGCAGGCCACAGTGGCTCAGCAGGCAAGAATGCTTGCCTGCCATGCCAGAGGACCCGGGTTCCATTCCGGGTGCCTGCATGTTAAAAAAAAAAAAAAAAAGAATCTCTGACACAATACATGTAATAAACTTTAATCTCGTAAGTACACGTATTACTGAATGTTATCATGTTTATAAAATGATAAATTCTTCATCTAAATTCACAATTATGTTTAAAATTATATAATTTCTAAACTATGTTAAAAAGCATGATTAATTATATAAATGGTAAATTACCTAACAATATAATTTATTAAACAAAGAGTTTGAAAGAATGTGATCTATAAAAAAATAGAGTATTTTAAGCAGATAATCTAAAAGTATGGGATGGGAGAAAAAATATGGAACTCTTAAACTTTACCATTAGGAAATCCCTGATACTGTGTCAAACCATAGGGACACCAAAATCAACAGGTCATGCCCTTGATCTTGAGGCTTACTCTTATGAGGCTTATGTAGGTAGCAGTGAAGCTTAGTCTACCTACAGGTATGCCTAAGATTTACTTTCTGTGGACCTCTTTTGTTGCTCAGATGTGAACTCACTCTCTACACCCAACTCTGCAAGTGAAATCATTGCCGAACCCCCTACATGGACATGACATCCAGGGGTGAAAGTCTCCCTGGTGATGTGAGGGATTAATCCGGCCCTGGCACCATGGGATCAACAATTCCATCCTGACCAAAAGGAGGAAAAGAAGTGTAACTAATAAGGTATCAGTGGCAGAGAGAGTTCAAATAGAGTCGAGAGGCTACTCTGGAGGTTGCTGTTATGCAAGCTTCAGTTAGACATTGCTACCTATCATAACCTGTCAAACCCCAACCAAGATCATTTCAGCCAATCCTAAAGAACACCTAAGGCAATATATAAGATCCTACAAAGGTTCTATGCACTAGTATAACTTTCCAGAAACTGACAACCTCTATATGGGTCCCTGGACCAGATAAGTCCTGAAACCTAGAGGGTCCAGCCTCTCTAGAACATCATATAGTTTCATCTCCCTACCCCATATTGGTTACCGTCCCTTCCAAAATGAAATAGAATGGCCACAGCCCAAACACCCCTAAAGACAGGGATAGAAAGATCAAAGGTGATGGTGTAGTTATAAAGATAAGATAGGACTTAACAAATAAATATGATTGCTGAATCATTAAAATGATATCTCTTTTAATCTCCAGTACCTTAGAGTAGCTAGAAGTAAAAACCTAAAATTGTGGAATTGTAACCCATGTTAAAGTCTGAAATCTGTTCTACAACTAACTGTTGTACTATGCATTGAAATTTATTGCTTTTTTTGTACATATGCTATTTTTCACAAAAAAGAAAGGAAAAAAGTCAATGGTGGTGATAAAAAAATATTTAAGCCTTCTACCCTCCTATATTCTGGAGCAGCTAGAAGGGAAAATCTGAGGATCATATGGTAGCCCAATGATAAACTCTGGGATCTGCCCTGTAACTACTTGTTGTAGAATGCTTTGAAAACTATTGCATTTTTATTTCTTTGCTTTGTATATATGTTATACTATACAACAAAAAAGTTAAAAAAAATTTATTCAAAAGAGATTAACAGAAAATGCAAGAGTTAGTCCCAAGACATTTGAAGTACAAAAATCTTTGACTAAGCTGAGCTCTCCCCCTAGTGGAACCTATGAAATTATCTAAGCTATTTCTATGACTAAGAAGACCTAAGTAGGAACTATGAGTAGATGGTGGAGTAGAGAGTTCTAGGACTTAGTCTTCTTCCAGACCAACTATTAAACAGTCCAGAGGTGTCTGAAACAACTATTTGGAAACTCTGGAGGCGAGAAGAACACTGTACAGCATCCAGGAAACAGTGGGAAAAAGAGACAAATAATTGTAAAACACAGTAAATTGCCTTCTCCATTCAGTGGCTACAGGCCATTGCGGGTCCCAGCCCCTGGCTAGCACGCTGCTGACAGAAAGGGATATAAAAATCCTCTTCACCAAGACATCAGTGGGCATAGGTGATCACTGATCACAGCTTTTGATTAGCAACTTTGGATCACTGGGGGGCCTGCTCTGAAAGCAGCTATTGTTTCAGCCAAAGCCTGCCAAAAAGGCTGTAGGGGAGATTTAAAGACCCTAAACTTCCTCAGAGTTGCTGGGGACAACAGTTGAAGGGCTGCATTTGCTGGCCAGGACAAGAAAGCTCAGCTTTGGGGAGCCAAGGATGTACTTCTTGGTGCCTTCCTGACCCCTCCCCTTATAGCACTTTGAAACTGATCTGCAACCCCTTTCAGTGGGTCCCTGGTCCTGTGTTATCTGGGAAAGACTGACTTGGGAAAATCTTGTCATACCTTCCTCCCAGAATTTGCCCTCCAGGCAAAAGCAGTTTGAGACAACAAAAGGAATGAAAGAAACTACAAAGGCATACAATCTAGGATAAAAGCTTACTAGCATCAAATATCTGGGAGAGAGAGGTCTGTCTCCTGTGAAACAGAGGGATCAACCAAACTTTTGTAAACAGGAATTCCAAAACAATTAACAAGCACAAGCCCAGAAAGACAGGGAAAACTCTGCACACTGCATTTGCCTTGGACAGACCTTCCTGATAGGAGGGTTGAAGCTCAAAAAAAAAGTTTTTTCGGGTACATGGGTGGTTCAGTGGTAGAATGCTCGCCTTCCATGTGGGAGACCCAGGTTCAATTCCCAGACCATGCTCCCCCCCAAAAAAAAGTTTTATCATCAGCTGGTTATAAAATCAAGAAACAGACAATTCTGTGTCTAAATCCCACAGAAAACACTGTACAATATTAAAATGTACAATGAGCAACAAATATGCAAGACAAAGAAACATGAAATTATGGCCCATCCAAAGGAAGCAAATAAAAATCCAGAAAACACCAACAGAGATGACCAGAATGTGGTCATACCAAACAGAGCCCTTAAAAAAATGATCTTGGACACACAGGTGGTTCAATGGTAGAATGCTGCCTTCCATGTGGGAGACCCAGATTCAATTCCCAGACCATGCACCCAAAAAAATAAAAGTAAAAAAAATACATACATAAATAATTGGTCTTAAAAATTCTCAAGGAGATGAAATAAAATACCAAGAACTAAAGGATATCAGAAAAATAATGAATGAACAATATGAGAATCTTACTAAAGATTCTATCGGAATTGAAGACTACAATAAATGAAATGAAAAATTTCCAGTTGGGCCTCAAGAGCAGATTGGAAATATGAAAAAATTAAAATTAAAAAAGCAAAAATAAAGAACAAATTGGGGCTGGCAGAAGAAAGTATCAGTGACTTCCAAGATAAGACATTTTGAGTCAGCCTTAAGAGCAGAAAGAAAAAAGCAGCATAAAAAAATGAAAATAGCTGAAGACATCTCTGAGACACCATCAAGCATACCAATATATGTATTACAGGAGTCCCAGAAAGAGAAGAGAGAGAAAAAGGCAGAAGGAATATTCAAAGAAATAATGATAGACGGGGATAGGGAATATGGAGTTACCGCCTAAAATGTACAGGGTTCCTAACTGGAATAATGGTAATATTTTGGTAATGGATAGTGGTGGTGATAGCAAACATTGCAAATGTAATTAACAGCACTGAAATATATATATCTGAATGTGATTAAAAGGGGAAATGTTAGAATGTATACATGGTCACAAAAAAAAACCATGGAACTACCCTACACAACAGTGAACCCTAAACAAAAGACTAAAGTTTCAATAGAACAATTATAAAAATATGCTATCATCAATAGAAATAAATGTTCCCTACCAGTGTAAGGTGTTAATAATTGGGTGGTATGTGGGAATACTTTATTTTACACATGATTATTCTTTAAGTCACAGCTTCTCTAATAAAGGAGAGAAAAAAAATGACCTATAATATAATACCTTATAACTAAAAGAGAAGAACAAAAGATATATTTATGGATCTTAATTGGCACTTAATAAATAAATAAACGAAGGAATGAAAATTGAACCATTAAGATGTTTACTAAACACATTCACTAAATTCATTAATACAATTTACCCAATGAATACTCAGTCCTAAGTACGGCAGGATAAGCAGAAATACATCAAAAGCAGACCAGGAGGTGGTGTCCAGTTGTTCTGTTGCTATGGACTTAAATAATCAGCATGTAAATTTCATTTATAGGTGATTATAACTGTAGTCAGCTAAGGAGAGTGCCTTCCACAATGAGTGATGTTTAAATGAATCAACTAGAGGCTTAAAAAGAAAAGTCAGTAGAGAAAGTAGCAGCTCAGCACAGCTCAGACCCAGACGTTTAGAGATGCAGAGAAGGTACACACACCCCAGGGAAAACCATTTGAAATCAGAAGCTAGGAGAGAAGACCAGCAGACATCGCTGTGTGTCTTCCCATTTGATAGAGGAACCCAGATGAAAGCTAGCTGTCTTTCCTCCAAAGAACTGTAAATATGTGACTAAATAAATCCCCTTTATAAAAGCCAATACACTTCTGGTGTATTGCATTCTGGCAGTATTAGCAAACCAAAACAGATTATGGTACCAGAGAAGTGGGGTGCAGCTGTATTTGTAATTACCAAACATGTCAGAATGGCTTTTTAAATGGATAAAAGGAGGATTTTGGAAGAGTTGGGAGGAATTTGATAGAGAAAACCTAGATTGTTTTGAAGAGACTACTGGTAGAAATATGGACTCTAAAGATTCTTCCATTGAAGTCTGTCATGGTCAGGTTCATGTGTCAACTTGGCCAAGTGGTGGTACCTGTTTGTTTGGTTGGGCAAGTGCTGGCCTGTCTGTTGTGATGAGGACATTTCATAGAATTAAATCATGATCACATCAACTGCATCCACAGCTGATTCCATCTGTAATCAGCCAAGGGGAATGTCTTCTCAATGAGTGATGTTTAATCTAATCACTAGAAGCCTTTTAAGGAGGATTCAGAAGAGACAGGCTCTCTTCCTGCTTCAGCTGGCAAGCCTCTCCTGGGGAGTTCATCTAGACCCTCCATCGGAATTGTTGGCTTCACAGCCTGCCCTGCAGATTTTGGATTCTGCATTCCCACGGTTATGTGAGACACTTTTATACATTTTATATTTGCGAGTGTTTCCTGTTGATTCTGCTTCTCTAGAGAACGCTAACTAATACAACTTGGTACGAGGAGTGGGGGTTGAGATTGTGGCATACAATGATGATGTTACTTCGTTTAACATTCCATCAGGTTTCCATTATCAGCATATAGGGCTATTAAAAGCACTGTGGGTGGGTATTATTATCCCACCCATACCAACATATTGTTAGTGGCTGAGATTTCTTGGTGCCGTCCTGGAAATTTACAGTTTTCTAGCCACAACCCTAAAAAGCAGGGGCACTTTCACAAGGGACCAACTTGCTTGCCTCTTTGTGACCACTTTAACCATTCTACACTAGAGGCAGAATTCCCCTGCAATATGACATTTCATAAAAGATGAATTCTTAAAATGTATTCCAGTATAGGAGATATACATATATACATTAAACACTTGCTGGGGGCAATCTACCAACTTGCAAGATAAATTATGCTGTTTGGGTTTGATTGTATTTCTCCCATAGCCATCTGTGCATAGCATGGGTCCATTAAATTGGGCTACATTTCCATAATTAGAGTATATTTGGCTCCCATGTCTATTGCTGTTGGTTAGTGGGGTGTGCCAGTTTGAAGCTACTAAATACCCCAGAAAAGCCATGTCCTTTAATCCACATTAAATATTGCTGGCTGGGACCATTCTGATTGTTTCCATGGAGATATAACCCACTCAATTGAGGGTGGTAACTTTTGATTAGATGGTATGCATGGAGATGTGTCTCCCCCCATTCAAGGTGAGTTGCTTACTGGAGACTTTTAGGAGTGAACCATTTTGCAAAAAGCTTTACAGCCTCCAAAGCAACAGAGCCAACAGAATGGACACAGTCCCAGGGAAGCCACTGAAGGGAAGCCATTGAAGAAGCTAGGAGAGAAAACTAGCAGCCATTGCCATGTGTCTTTCCAGCTGAGAGAAACTCTGTGTTCACCATGTGCCCTTCCATTTGAGAGAGAAACCCTGTACTTTACTGGTCTTCTTGAACCAAGGTATCTTTCCCTGGATGCCTCAGA
>PVIY010028833.1:0-32654 GCA_004026745.1 Myrmecophaga tridactyla | reverse complement strand
TGTTATTTAATTTCTACATATTGTTGAATTTTCCAGTTCTTCCTCTGTTATGATTTCTAGCTTCATCCCGTTGTGGTCAGAGAAGATATACTGTATCATCGCCTTTTTAAATTTATTGAGATTTGTTTTGTGACCTAACATGTGGCTTTTCCTGGAAAATGACTCGTATTAGGTCTCATTGGTTTCTAGTATTCTTCAAGTCTTTTTTTTTTCCATGTTGATATTTTGTCTAGATGGTCTATCCATTATTGAAAGTGTTATATTGAGGTCTCCTACTATTAATGTAGAACTATGTATTTTTTTTATTGAGAAATCTTCCCACAAATGCATTCTATATCTTTACATACATACATTCTATAGTGTTAAGAATCACTGACTTGAAAAAAAATGTGTATTTTGCAGTTTTTAGTTATAGTAATTTTAGTTCTGTAATTGCTAGTTACACCAGGTGGTTGATAGTATTAGTCAGATCTATGCTTTTGTTGATTTTTAAAATTAACTTTTTCTATCAGTTGTTGAGAGTGGGGGTGTTAAAATCTCTGTGCTTGTGGAATTGTCTTTTTTTTTCTCTATTTCTGATATTTGCCTTATGAGATTCTTTTTAATGTTTAAAAATAACTTTGTTGAGATATAATTTACACACCATAAAATTCATCCATTCAGTGATTTTTAAAAATAATTTACTGAGTTGTACAACCATCACTATAATTTAGTTTTTGATATTTCTTTTACGTCAATAAAATCCTTTGTATCTGGCAGTTAATCACTGTTCCCAGCCCCAGGGAACTACTAATTTACTTTCTGTCTATAGATTTGTCTTTTTATGCCATTTTATACAATCTAACTATACAACATATATAGTTTTTTGTGCCTGACTTACTTCATTTACATGGTGTTTTTAAGGTTCATTCACGGTGTAGTACGTGTCAGTAGTTAATTCCTTTTTTATTGGTGTGTAGTGTTCCAGTGTAATGTATTCTTGAGGCCATGTTATGAAAAGACTCCATATTTATGATTATTATGTTTTCCTAATAAATTGACCTTAGTATTAGGAAGTGTCCTCTTTTACTTCTTTTAATAATAATTTTTTGCCTTAAAATCTATTTTATCTGATAATAATATAGCCCTCTACATTCCTAGGTATATCCCCTTGCACAGTATATCTTTTTCTGTATTTTCAGCCTATCTCTGTCTTTATATTTAAAGGGTAGCTTTGTGGATAGCATATAGTTGATCTTGTTTTTTCTATCCATTCTGCAATTTTACCTTCTTCTTGGAATGTTTAGTACATTAACATTTAATTTTTTTATTGATATGGTTGAGTTTGGGTTACCATTTTATTTTTTGTTTTCTGTTTATTCTCTTGTTTTTTTTCATTCCTGTGTTCCTCCTTTTCTGCCTCCCCTCCCCTATTATTTGGATTATTTGGATGTATAAATTCTTGGAATTCTATTTTAATTTTGTTTTGTCACAAACTACTCCAAACCTCTGTGGCTTAAATCACATATCATTTATTATTTTAACTCATACAATTGTAAGTTGGCTGAGGGTCACTGATCTAAGCTAGACTTGACTGAACTGGGCTGGATTTAGCTGACCTTATGTGTCTGTCATTTAGCTGGTTCACTCATGTGTCTGCAGGTCAGCTATGGGTTTTGCTTTAGACTGGGCTCAGGTGGGACCCTTTAATTGGGGCAGCTCTCCATGTGTCTGTCTTCCACCTGGCAACAATAGGCTGGGCTTGTCCTTGTCCTGGTGATGACAGAAGAGCAAGAAAGCAAATGCACAAGTGCTTTTTCAAGCCTCTGTTTTTGATAGGTCTTCTACAATCCCACTTGTCAAAACAAGTTATATGGCTGAACTCATAATCAAAGGTAGGAAATATACTTGCCTCCTGATGAGAAGATCTGTAAAGTCATATGGAAAAGAAGTAATAAAGGGAATGGTGAGGAATTTGGGCCATTAGTGCATTCTGCTGCAGCAGAAATTAGTTCCATAAAAAATTAAAGCAGATGGTAGAGAGTGATAAGCATGTATGTGTAAATATATGCATACTTTTTAACACAAAATTAGAATTAGCCTATTTTTTTGTTTCATAGCCCACTTTTTTCATTTAATATGTTAACCGCAATGTAGTAAACCATTCCCAACTCTTTGAATGTTTTAGGCCATATTCTATTTTTCCCCTCCCTAATTTATCGAGTGCTTACTATGTATTATGTACTTTTTTTTTTTAGCTTTTAAAAAGGGGAATTAATAAGTTGCTAGTTTATAGTTCTAAGGCTGAGATAATGTCCCAATTAAAACAAGTCTATAGAAATGTCCCATCTAAGGCATCCAGGGAAAGATATCTTGATTCAAGAGGGACGATGAAGTTCAGGGTTTCTTTCTCAAGTGGAAAGGCACATGGCGAACATGGTTGGGGTTTCTGTCTCATCTGGAAAGGCACGTGATACTTTTAAAGCACTTTACATGTATTATCTTATTCAATCCTCACACAGCCTTATGAAATACAAACTCTTACTGGCACCACTTTAACATGAGGAAACTGGGGCACAGAGAGGCCAAGTGACTGGCCCCAAATCACCCACTTTATAAGTGGCAGAGATGGTACATCTCCCTGGACAATCTTTCTCAGTATACATCCTTATGTATAAATCTGTGTCCATATCTCTGAATATTTCTTTAAATAATTTTCTTAGCAGTGAAATATTGGGTCAAAGATAGTTGCCAGACTGTTAAAGGAGTGGTATTTTCCTTGTTCTGCCACTGGTTGAGCAGTTCGAGATTGCTGCTGGCCCAGTTTGTCCTCCTTACTCCAAGAGCAAGGCAGTAAAATGCCAGGCTTGCCAGTGCATTGTGGAGTGTAAGCACTTCTCCGTGAGCTTCCATAAGTAGGAGACCCTGAATTGGTGTGCTGTGAACTGCAGAGTGCTGAGAGACTGCTGTTCAGAGTGTTGCGGCATGTATGAGTCCAAGCCGCAGGCCAACTCCAGGTCCAATTGTCACTAACAGCGCAGAGTTCCACAAACGATGCCCACTTTCTGGGCCAAAGGACAGCTATATGGATGGTTAGTGTGACTTTCCAGCCCATTGCACCTCGGGCTCCCTGCCCTCCCTGCATACAAGATGTGAATGACAAGCCACAGAATGAAGGAAGTGATTTCATGGGACTCGTAGAAAGTGAAAACAAATTAATGAAGGGTGATCATCTGGCTAGTCAGATTTTTACATCTCTTGTCTTTTTTCCATTTCCACTTTTATCATTCTGTCAGTTGGGCTATGTGGATATTAATCTGAGACCTCCTATTTTGAAGCAATGAGGAAAATGAATGGAAAGGTAGAGAAATCTGTTTTGAGTTTTAATTATTAAAAGTTGTAAATGGGAATTTGGATAAGGATGAGGTTTAAATTGGGCATTTGGGATTTTGTCTAGATTTGATTATTTTTGAGATAATTCTCTGGTTGTCATTGAGCATGTATAAGCCACACATAACTTTTCCTTCAGTAACAGTTTTTGATTACCTATAAATATGTTTGCTCCAAGTTTTATTCACTATGTATTTTCTGCCTAACTTTTTATTGCTTCAGGTTAGTAGCAAAGATGAAGATTTTCTTGACCTTTCTGTTGATGTGGAACAGAATACATCTATTACCCACTGCCTAAGGTAATGACATGAATTCTGACTGTAGTTCTAGCTTTTGATCAGGCTAATAAATAATGGGGGTGGGGGTGGAAATCCTGTACTTCTTTAGGAGATAACTTCCTTTCTCTTAAACCAATATAATCCTATTATTTTATATTCTTTCTTAATTGAGATAAAAATAAGTATATATGGTCTGGAGAAGAGTCCTGCTCAGAGAGAGAGAGGATTGCGTGGAAGCTCATTAGTCTTTATGCTTAAAAATAAGTGTTTAATCTTGAATACAAGGTGTATACTTTTGGCTTTCGTTAGTCTCACACACTGTATTCAATTCTTAGGATTGCCGTAACAAAGTACGACAAACTGAGTGACCTAAAACAACAGGAATTTATTCTCTCACAGTTGCTGAAGGCCAGAGGTCCTAAATCAAGATGTCAGCAGGGCCCCTCTCCCTCCTGTAAGCTCTAGGGGAGGATCCTTTCTTCCCTCTTCCAGCTTCTGGTGGCCCCAGGGTTTCCTTGACTTTTGTCAACCCAATTCCAATCTCTGCCTCTAACTTCACCTGGTTGTCTTCCCTCTGTGTCCACATTTTCCTCTCCTTATTAGGACACCAGGCATCTTGGATTTAGGGCCCACACTTACCCACTATGACTTCAGCTTACCTACTTACATCTGCACAGAGCTGTTTCCAAATTAGGTCACATTCTGAGGTTCCAGGTAGATCTGAACTGGGGCTGGGGAGTGGAAGCACTATTCAACCCAGTACACACACAGTCACATAATTCAGTTATTCTGTGCTATGGATGCCTACCCTTACTCTTTCTAAGCCAAACTCTGTTATTTTAAAAATTGTGTACTTTGAGCTGAGACTCAATCAGAGAATTGCCTTTTAGGATTCTGTGGGAATCATTCGTGAAAAGAAATTCCTCTTTATTAGGGTATAGAGAAGATAGGAGCCGAGAGTGATTGGATGAGATTTTCTCACTGCTGAAGGCAATCTCCTTTGTTGATTGTAGATGTAATCAGCCATGGATGCAATCAACTGATTAATGATTTAAATCCACAGAACACCTTCCCAGGGAAGCTTGCCTTTCTCCTCAAAGGTCTCTGAATTCTAAAGCCATCTTCCCCTTCTTCTGTCCCAACTCTCATTTAAAATTCCCATTCTCCCAGTGCTGAAGACATCAGTAGGGTATGAGGAGAAAAGCAGTCTTTTAATTCTCTAAGAGCTCCTTTATCGTAAAAGTTAACCTTCTTTAAAAAAAATTCTTCTTTTGCTACGTATTTTGAAAAACTTCTTTTATGTACTCGGTCATGTACCTCCCTACCATATACCCGTTGCCTTGTGTTTATCTATTACACATACGTAGGCTTGTGCTCGTCTGTTACACATACATAGGCTGGTTTCTCTATGCTCTTTCCTTGACCTGCATTTCTGTTTGGGTTATTAATGATATATGGTATTTTCTAACATCTAACATGTAAGCCTTTCTCGGATTAAAAAAAAAAATCTTCTGTAATACTTCGAGTCAGTGATTCTCAAACTTCGATGTGTTATCAAAATCCCCTGGGATGCTTGCCTATGCAAAAACAAACAAACAAAAAACCCCTGGGGAAGCTGGTTAAAAACTAGAGGCCCAGGCCAGATTAAATTCTAGATGTTTGTTACTCAAGATTGGTCCATGAGAGTACCAAGGGTTTCACCTGGAATCTTACTAGAAACACAGCATCTCGGGTCTCACCCGAGAGTGAATCAATCTGTATTTTGACAAAATTGTCAGGAGACTCTGGTGCCACATCAATGTTCTGGAAGCATTGAAACAGTGGCTCTTTATCCTGGCAGCACAGTGGAATCACCTGGGAAGGAAGCTTTCAAATGCAAATGCTTGGGGGATCCCCTGGAGGGATTCTGATGTAATTAATCTAGGGTGGGTCTTGGGCATTGGGATTTTTTAAAAACTCTCCAGGGAATTCTAATGAACAGCCTAGTAGGGAAACTCTGCTCTAGATTCTGGAACTTGGCTTCCCAACTGGGTGCCAGGGAAAATGGGTCATAGGTATCAACTGATCCCCTCAGCTCCTTGGAGGCTGGGCAGAGCCTGGAACCACCAGAGCCTTCCTACAGAAGCAGCTGTGTGAGTTTACCCCAGCATGCTGCTCAAAGCGTATCATTTTCTGTGTGGGTCAGGAAGGGAAAATTATTGGGAAGCATTGCTTGAGAATCTTTTTTTTGTTTTTTTTCAAATAAAATTTTAAACTATTGTGTTGGATGAAAATTTAATTTTAATTGAAAATGTATTAAGTATAGAAATTAACTCAAATATGATAACCACCTTTATAATGAGTCCTTCCCTTCCAGGAACATAATAGTTCACCATGTTTTCACATTGTTTTGTATCATTTCTGTAAGGTTTTATAGTTTCTTTATAAATGTGTTTCTTACTAGATTTGTTCCTGAGGTATATTTTAAATAATGTTTTGTTGCTATTATGATGCTTTTAAAGAAATGCAAAGAGTTTTGTGCTTTCCCCCTCAACCCTCTTCTGTGTGCTTTCATAATTTATCTCAAGTGTGGGAAAGCTTCACTTCTCTCACCCTCCTCTTTGATCTTCCCACTGAAAAGCTTCCTCAACTTTCGTTGCCTACTTTTGTTTCAATAACTGAACATATAACTTAGATTTGTCAGTATTATCAATTGAATTTTTTTTTTTTTTTTTTTTTTTTTTTTTTTTTTTTTTTTTTTTTAACCTGGGCAGGCACCGGGGAAGCGAACCCGGGTCCTCTGGCATGGCAGGCAAGCGTCCTTGCCTGCTGAGTCACTGTGGCCTGCCCCAATTGAAATATTCTTGATTTGTGCCATTTTGTGGGAGTAATGTAGAGTTTTTACCTTCTCAGATAGTTTTAAGGGCTTCCATCCATTGGTTTTGCTGTCTTTTCATGAGTTTTTCTTTATTTCCCAGCCCTTGCCCTTGGGAAAAAAAAAAAAGAATGTTTACAAACCTAAATGAATCTCCATTTGGTAGGATTTTAAGCACTATAGCAATTGAAATTTAAGCCAGACAGTCTTGAGGTAGAAATTTGGGGCAGCTCTACCTCAGCATTTACCATTTGGGTCAGCATCTCCTTTTCCTAACTTGCCCTCATTTTCCAATTTTCAACCCATAAGATGCTTCCAGAGTATTTACTGTTGCTCATGGCAAAAGGCTTCCAACAGGCTGGTACTAGGCAGAATGGTGGCTATTTGTAAATTGGGTCTATTAAATTAGGAACTAATTATTTCTATATTTCTAGTCATCTCTATCCACAAATACTTCAAAAAAAATTTTTTTGATAAATCAGAGTAACTACAAAATACTTAATTCCTTACCTCATTGCCATATTTTCCTTGGTTAATTCTGATTGTTTAGCTGGACAAAGAAATTTGCCTGTGGTAGCCATTCTAAAAAGTCACCCATTCTTACTCTGCCCCCCTACTGCTGGTGTACCCCCTTTTGCCCCAGTAAATCCTGTGCAGAGAGAAAACATTTCATCTCAGCTACTCAACTAAAGAGTCGACTAGTTCATTTAGCTAGTTCATTCAGCTAACATTGAGTCTGTATCATGCACTAACCCTGGAAATCTGAAAATTGAATATATTTGCTTTTGAAGTTGTATTTGCCTTTCAACCCCCTCTAATCTTTCCTCTACAGTGATGCCAAAATTTCTAAAAAGTTCTGTCTAATTAAGTCTTTTCCTTACTCTAATTCTTTCATTGGACTCTCAAACCACAGGGTCCATGCTTGCTTCTAAGCATAGTACAGGAGGTTGCACGACATACCCAGCTGCAGTCCCTACTCTGTGCCCAGACCTCACTTCTATGCCTCTGCACTGCAGCATTCCTTCTACCTGGAATTCTTTACTCTTGTCCACCCACTTGGACATCACTCTTTGGAGAAATGTCCTGAATTATCCCAGTTCAAGCTCACTTCTCCTTCCTCTGCTTCCCTCGACTTTATACATGCTTCTATCCTTATTTGTTTATTCATGGAGCCAATAAATGTTGTTGTGAACACCATTATATCTCAGACTTGATCACAGTGCTGGAGATAAACAGCAGTGAGTAAGACAAACAGGAGCTGCCCACAACGAGGGGAAGCAAGTAGTCAAATGAATAGAAGGGTGGTTCAGATAGCAATATGTGCTCAGAAGAAAAGAAAATAGCAGTGTGATAGGATGGGTGGGATAGTAAGGGAGACAGCTTTGGATAGCGTAACCAGGGAAGTCCTCTCCAAAGAAGTAGCATTTAGGTTGATCTCTGGGCAATAAGCAGAGTCAGCCATGAAAGCATCTGGAATAGAGCTGTTAGTGCAGTGAAAACAGCACCTACAAATGCCCCAGGGCAGGAAGAGCTTGGCACTTCAGAGGGACAGAAGCAGCCAGTGTAACTGGAGCAGAGTGAAGGAGGTGGGGACGGGTAGGAAGAGGTCAGAAGAGTAGGCTGGGGTCTGATAACAGAAGGCCTTGCAAGCCATGGCAGGGGTTTGGATTTTATTTCTAAGTCCAGTTAAGAAACTTTTGGAGGGTTTTTGGCAGGGGAATCCTCTGAAATGCCTTTCATTTCAGCTGCATGGAATGCTTCCTATAATAAATGGTTCATTTGGGTATATCTCCTGGGCTGTGAGCACCATTGGGGCTGTTAATTAATTTGCATCCCTAGCACCTATCCTGGGGCACTACCAGCAAGCATTGGGGATCTAATCAATGAACAGTTTATACGTTTTGCTTTGTTTTTGTTTTTACCATTTAAGTAGTTAAATCATTAACACGGCTTAAATAACATTTTCTGTTGAATATAATCGAATCATTTTGGTGCTGGGACACTTCCCTGTGAATAAAGAAATGCCATGGCCTTATTCAAGACTCCAGGGTGTTAACAATCTTCTGGATGTTCTTTTCAGCCTTTGAAATAACACCACAAGAATGTTAAGTAGACTCTCAGTGACCAGAAAAGAATGAAAGGCATGACATTTAAAAAATGAAAATTATCTAGTACAGTGAGATGTTGCGATAAAGCAAATTCAGATATAACAAATACATTGGCATTTGTTCTTAAAAGGAGGTGGGCTCAAGCTCTCACCTTCTAAGGAAGGCAAGCAGGGAGCTAGCTGGTGGGGACAGTCATCTCCTGATACTTTGGGACTTTATTAGTTCAGTATTAGGTCAGTTGTGTCTCATTTGAGTTTCACTGTCTTTACTTTTTTGGGGTGGGGGATGGGGGCCGGGGTGCATGGTCCGGGAATTGAACCCAGGTCTTCCTCATGTAAGGCAAGCATTCTACCACTGAACCACCGGGTACCCTCACTGTCTTTACTTTGTGCTCTTTGACAGTACGGACCACCTGAAAAATACTGTTTTTCATTAACTCTGCAAGACAATATTCCTTTGCATTTTATGTGATTGAATTTTTTGGACCCAACTTACAGTATGATGATCATCTTGATAGGGTTTTACTGTAGGTATACTCTATTGTAATTATTTAATTTTCATACAAAGGTATTGGAAATCCTGAGTTTTTTTCCTTGAACCAATTGAAAACCCTAGTTTATATCTATCTGTGTCCCATTAACTAAAACTTGGTTTGAAAATCTCTCACAGTGAAATTGAAACCCCGCATTGTAGCACCCCGTTGGTGAGCTCTCATGGCATAACAGCACCTAGTCTTTGGAAGGAAAGATCTTTTCTGATGACTTCTTTCTCCAAAGTCACTTAAAAATTATCCTGTAAGTGGTAGAGAGGTTTAAAACATGGTATACAAAGTAAATTTTAGACTTTTTTTGAAGATGAAATTTTTTTTCTCTGCAGAGACTTCAGCAACACAGAAACACTATGTAGTGAACAGAAATATTATTGTGAAACATGCTGCAGCAAACAGGAGGCTCAGAAAAGGTACGTAAAGGATTTAACTCAGGACGTGGCTTTGTGTAGTGTAAAGGAACCAGACCATGGAGCCCAGCAAGTCAGGTTTTGGAATCCCAGCTCTATGAACTCAGAGTCATGGAGCTCTGGCAAAGTCACTTACCTTCCTGGCCCCTCACTGGTAAATATAAGAATGCCTACCTTAGGAGATATCCATACATCCACTGTTCATTCATTCATTTATCTCTTTATTCAACAAATATGTATTGAGGGGTCCTATGTACCAGAAATTGTGCTGAGGAAACAAACAATCAAACATTATCCCTTTCCTCTGGGGATTAGAGATTAATTATATAACAACTTAGCATAGCATATAACAAAAGTAGATACCCAATATTATTGTTAATATAACCTTTAACATTGACACTTCCTATTTAGAGACTTAAGAGAGTTTTCTTTCTTTTTTTTTTTTACAAAAAGGCCATGTTTAATAGTAGAGATTCCAGTTATACTACTTACTGAAAAATTTTCTTTAGCTCTTTACTTCTAAATGTAACATTCTCATTTTGACATAATTTATCTGTTTTCATTCTAATTACTACTGTGCCCAACAAAATTTTTCCAAGCTTTCCTTATCACTTATGAAGTCTGACTTAACTGTTCATCTTAAGAGTTCCTTAAAAGCAACTTGAAATTTAAACTTTCACCTTAAAATTGTTAGATCAGGGCGGGCCATGGTAGCTCAGCAGCAGTGTTCTTGCCTGCCATGATGGAGACCCGGGTTTGTTTCCCTGTACCTGCCCGTGCAAAAAAAATATTGTTAGATCAAAAAGTATAGGCTATCACTACCACTTGAGTAAACAAAAAAATGGAGTAAAAGCAGCAGTGGAATATATATAATAAACAAATTACCTGATAAGAATTTTAATTATTTCACATTTCTATTGGTACAAGCAAAAATAAACCGTTCTAAGGTACTAAAATTTGTACTGCAAGCTTTACATTATAATTTTATTCTGTTTGATAAGTCATCTCTAAGAAACTGGCCGTGCTTATAAATAAAAAAATTCTTATATCCAGCAAGCGGTGTTCTACTACTAGTCAAGAGACAAGTGAACTCTTTAAAAAATTAAGTTAACAAAATACAGAATGTCTGATAATTATATTACCTGTATAAAGGTTAAAAATCAGAAAAACTGTACAGAAGATAAAGTATTGAATGATTAATATTATTTTGCTTTGATAAAGCCAGAAATGATTATATTCCAAGAAATACGCAATAATGACAAAAAATGTGATTAATATACTGTATTTTTTTTAAGCCCAAACACTTTTCATCTCAGAGAACACAATTCTGACTTTTACATTCTTTGGCCAGAATAGGACCCCAATTTTTTGTTAATATTTTTATTGATAGAACAACATACAAACGCAAATATTCTTGACATATGGAAATTCCATACATGGTATACAGTGGCTCACAATATCATCACATAAGTTGTATATTCTTCACCATGATCATTATAAAAAATATTTGCATCACTCCAGAAAAAGTAATAAAAAGAAAAAACTAATACATACCATACCCCTTATCCTTCCCTCTCATTGATCACTGGTATTTCCGTCTACCCAATATATTTTAACCTTTGTTCCCCCTGTTGTTTATTTTTTTATCCATATTTTTTACTCACTGTCCATACCCTAGATAAAGGGAGCATCAGACACAAGGTTTTCACAATCACACAGTCACATTGTAAATGTTATATCTTTATACAGTTGTCTTCAAGAATCAAAGCTAGTGGAACACAACTCAACAGTTTTAGGTACTTCACTTTAGCCACTCAAATACACCATAAACTGAAAAGGGATATCTATGTAATGCATAAGAATAATCTCCAGGATAACCAGTCAACTCTGTTTGAAATCTCTCAGTCACTGACACTTTATTTTTTTTTTCCATTTCTCTCTTCTCCCATTTGGTCAAGAAGGTTTTCTCAATCCCTTTAGGCCAGGTCCCAGCTTATCCCGGGATTTCTGTCCCATGTTGCCCGCAAGATTTACATCCCTGGAAGTCATGTCCCATGTAGAGGGGGAGGGCAGTGAGTTCACTTGCCATGTTAGCTTAGAGAGAGAGGCCACATCTGAGCAACCAAAGAGGTTCTCTGGGGGTGGCTCTCAGGTGTAATTTTATTTATTTATTTATTTTTTTTTTTTAACATGGGCAGGCACTGGGAATCGAACCCAGGTCCTCGGGCATGGCAGGCAAGCATTCTTACCTGCTGAGCCACCGTGGCCTGCCCTCTCAGGTGTAATTTTAAGTAGGCTTAGCCTGTCCTTAGCAGGAATAAGTTTCATAGGGGCAAATCCCAAGATCAGGGACTTGGTTTATTGACTTGGTTGTCCCAACTGCTTGTGAGAGTATCAGGAATTCTCCATATGGGGAAGTTAAATCTTTCCCCCTTCCTCCCCATCCATCTAAGGGTACCTACAAATACTTCTTTATTAACTGTCCAGATCACTCTGGGATTCATCGGGGCATCATAATAACCTGGACAAATCAACAAAATTTCATGCCCTATTCAAGATTCCCTGTACTTATGCTGTTCAACTAAACTGACCATAAAAGTTAAATTAGGAGATGCACTTCCCAAAATATAAATTTTGCACCAAATAAACATCTCTCCCTTTAGTCTCACAGAGAAATTGAAGTTTTAAGATATGGACGATATCATCCTTTACCGAGTCTTCTGATTTACTTTAATCCTGTCCAGATCAACTTCATTCATATCTATACTCGATGTCTGATCACTTTTTAAACAGTTCCTATATGGGGTACTGTGACTTTCATAGCTTCAGAGCTCTGACTCTAAGCCTCAGGTGTCACATAAATACCTGAAGTTTCTGGGAAAGACAAGGTTACATACAAACAGCTCAGTATCTCAGAATTTAGAATTAACTATCACACTTCCTGAGTATATGTGACTGCTGTAAGAGCTTACAATCTAGGACTCTTTACAGTAAGCTCCAACCTGATAACCCATGCTCTCGACTTTATTTTACCAAATCTTTATATTATAGTTAGTCCATATAATTGAGGCATGATAATATTTGTCTTTTTTGTTCCTGATGTTTCATTCAACATACAGCTTTTAAAGGTTCATTCATCTAGTTGGATGCTTTACAACTTCATTCCTTCTCGCTGTGGCTCAGTAGTCTATTGTATGTACACACCACAGTTCCCCCTTCCATTCCTCAGTCGTTGTACCCTTAGGCCACTTCCATTCATTGTGGATTATAATCACTGCCACCAGAAACACCAGTGTGCAAATAGAACCCCAATTTAAGCTATTATTTGAATGAAGTTTATCATATAGTCATTTTTTTCTCCATAGGATATTTTAATTTCAGTTGATAGCCTATAAAATGGCATATGACTATGTCAGTTATAAAGATTTTGCAGCATAATAAATGCTAATTTACCTAAAACTGTTACAGATATCAACAAATTTCTATAGCCAAGCCTAAAAGTTACTATAGTACTGAATTTGTAGATGTGATTCTTCCAGATGGTCACTTCGTTTGCTGTATAATACTGTATAATACTAAAATCCAAAGAAACCTTAATGAGTCCTTCTAAAGGTGTGTACTTTTCCAAGTGATTTTCCTTCAATTTCACAGCCTTTTATTTTCTTCAGTCCTTTCTTAATCATTTGGCTTTTGCACTATTTTCTTGACATTTTTGTTTCTTCTCCTCCTCCTTTTCCCTGGCCTTAATTATCTTGGCCAATCTCCAGGAGAGTACAGCACTTGCTAGGATCAGTGGAGTAAGAGCCAAAAGTCGCTGTTGTAAGGAAGCCATATAGGTCCTTTGCAGGCCATTCCACAGCATACTCAGGGCCCACCTTTATATCAAACATCTTTGTCTTAGGAAAACTAACACTTGTGTTGATTTATAACTTTGTTCTGGGTTTGTTAGAGAGCCAATCACAATTTCAAATGACCCAAAGTTGTCATCTTCTTTAGTTCTCCCATCTACTTTAGAGAGAAGGTTTAAATTTGTCAGACTGGAATTCCGTAAGAGAAGAGATTTTTTAAAAAATAATCATTTAATAAAGAATTATGAAGAAATCAGTGACACAGCAGTTTTATAGATGGATTTGTGAGAAAGTTTTTGCATTCTGAATTGATATGGGACCTAAGGTTCCCCATCTTTTTTATCGACATTGGCCAGTTACAGATCTTGGACAATTGAAATAACTAGTGGGGTTCCCCATTGTCTGCACCCAGAAGCCAAGAAAGCTGACATTTTAATTAGCCTGTAAAGCTGTACTGTGAGATAAATTTGCTCTGCCAATGGCTCTGGAATATTCACAGTAACTCACAGAAGCTCATTACTGCCT
Organism: Myrmecophaga tridactyla; assembly: GCA_004026745.1. Classification (NCBI taxonomy): domain Eukaryota; kingdom Metazoa; phylum Chordata; class Mammalia; order Pilosa; family Myrmecophagidae; genus Myrmecophaga; species Myrmecophaga tridactyla. The sequence continues at coordinate 18,715 of PVIY010028833.1, read as the reverse complement.
TAAAAACTGTCAAGGGTCTTAGGGAGCTGAGGTCGAAATCATTTCTGTGCCCAGCCTCCTCACCCTCCTCCCTGACATATGCACATTTTTTACTGGATCAAAACTTACAAAGGGATAGTCATTGTGACAGGCAGGAGGTGGAGGTAGTGGACAGGTGCGCTCATCTCTGCTCTCTGTCCTTACAATCTCAGTCTGCCCACGGCCAGCCCCAGGTCTTTCTATGTGTCATTAAGGCACTTTTTGTTCAGCCCTGGAAGTTTTACCTATGAAAATATCAGGTGTTCCTGTAAAAATGGGTCTCCCTATAATTCTTATTTTTCTACTGCTATTTTTAATGCAATTTTATTGATATATTCACACAACATACTGTTCTTTTAAATTTGTTAATTTTTATGGACAAGGTTTCACACTAATAAATTCCTTAATCAAATCAATTCTTTTAAAATGTAATCCTTTCAAAGAGTATGAATTGAAAATGTAGATAAGCTGAACAGCATTTATACCAAGTCACTAAATTCATGCATCAATGGAACTGGAAGGTTTTAGGAAAACCCTCTATTCTAGGAAACAGTCATCTATGTAGACTGTTATCTGTGTGGCTCTTTAACAAGGAATATTAATGGTCATCTAGTGAAAAAAAACTTTCTTTGCTTATCTAAGTTTGGGAAATGTATTGAAAAAACCAAAACAGTTCCTTTACTGTGGGACTTCTCAAAATCTCCAGTATGCAAATGTGCATGGAAGATCTTCAAAATGGGAAACAGCATTGTCCATATGTACTTGGCCACAGAAAACCCACCTCCATTAACATCTCCAGGGACAGTGGACGGTGCTCTGATGAGTCGGGTTTGGGAAATGTTACCCTAGCCGACTCCTACATTTTATAATGAGGAAACTGGGAGCCAGAGAAGGGAAATGACTTACCCAAGCTCAAATGAATCAAGACTGAGTGAGCCTAGTACTTTGGGCTTCCTGATATCTAGGAGGGTGTAGTTTCTGAAACATCCTTCTGCCGATCCTCAGAACCTGTGAGTTCAGTGAGCCTCCTTCTACCTGTCCTCTTCCCAACTTCTTTTCTCAATAGCTGTGATCCTTCCTCTCCATTATGTTGGGGCATATTATCCAAATGTTGTTATCCCTCGCTGGGAGGCAGAGGGCGGTGGCAGAGGGACACTGCTGTGCTTGTCTCTCGTTGGAGTCCTAGTTAGCAGAGGAGGGAGGGCGAGTCAGGTCTAGATTAGCGAGCATCTGACATTCTTGTAAACTGTTATGGCATGAAGTTTATTGGACCCCTTCTGTTCTCCATTCGGTTAGGTGATGGTGTATTGTGTTTCCCCAATAGGTGTTGGGTACAATTAATTTTCCCACGTTGTGCGTTCTTAGGATGAGAGTAAAACAGCTGCCCATGATTTTGGCCCTCCACCTCAAGCGGTTCAAGTACATGGAGCAGCTCCACAGGTACACCAAGCTGTCTTACCGGGTGGTCTTCCCTCTGGAACTCCGGCTCTTCAACACCTCCAGCGACGCGGTGAACCTGGACCGCATGTACGACCTGGTCGCTGTGGTGGTTCACTGCGGCAGGTAGGGCGGTGTGGAGGCGGGCGGCGCGCTGTGAGTGGAGAGGGCCCGGCGGGCGGCGCGCTGTGAGTGGAGAGGGCCCGGCTGCACCCCTGCTGGGCTGGGAGACGTAATCGTGGGACTTTAGGGAATCTCTTCCGAGGTCTTTTTATTTATAATCTCAAAATAATTGTCAACATACCTGCATATACATGTGAAATAATAGTATTAAAATAAGGATAATAATCTAAACGTTCTATTGTAAGGAAAATAATTTTAATCATATTAAAATAAGGATAATAATCTAAACGTTCTATTGTAAGGAAAATAATTTTAATCAATCTCCATTGGATAAAATTATTCTTAAGAGGAGTTTGAAAAGACCCGGAGAAATAAATGCTTATGTGATATTTTCTATTTTCAAAAAGTCAAATTACATACATATAGTATGGTCACAAATGTATTTTAAAACGTGTGAATAAAGACTGGAAGAAGAGTTCAAATTTAATAATCTTCAGGTGATTGAAAATGGATTCTTTATAACTTTTCCAGCTTTCTCTAATATTCTGTAAGTAAATAATCAGAAAAAAACAGATATTAGGAGAGGGAGAGACGTCCCCTATATGTGGAGAAGCACAGTGTTTTACTGAAAGTCCTGTGAACACATATTTCTTATTCAATAATTTGGTATAAACGTGGAAAAGTATATTGAAAATTCACCTGTTCGTTATCTTTTGCTCAGTTGGGGCAGGCTATGTTCCTTCCCAGACATAGCACAGCTTCCTCCTTGCCCTCCTAGAATTAAGATTGCAGCATGTTGTACCGCAAGCATCTTTTCCTCTCCATCTTCTGGATTGGATTGTGGTGAATCTTTCATTACTAAGAGGTGCCCTGTGACCACCCTCCCTTAATTTTCACTCTGTGTTTAGGTGGACTGGTACTGGAACCTATTACCAATCCATTTGAACACCCTATGACTTATCTCATGCTTCACATTTAAGCCACTGGATATTTTTTTACATCCTCATTGAGAAATATTGGCCAGTCATAAGCCACCTTTTTGTTTCCCCTGAAGAATAATTCTAACAGACATTCTTTCAAAGAACACAGGGGTTCATGATCTGGAAACTAGCTGCGTACACTGTGTGTAAATCCATGGTAGGGCGGGGAAGGAGTCTTGGGGAGGCTAGTCCTAGAAGGCATAGTGGTTGAGATGGGTGGTGGTGGTGTAGACAGGTAAATGTGCCAGGAAGGCTTGGTCGGGGGGGCAGGCATGAGTGCTTGGCTGTGCCCTAAAGAGACCTGGGCTTCCATGGACCTCTTTGGGTGCCAAGAGGTTTGGGAACAAGAATCTCATTCCTGGGAAGACTGGGGATGGCACAACAGAGAATCACTTAGGGAAACGGATGACCAGCAATGTTTGGGCTCTGAAATGGTCAGTGTCAGTAATAGGAACATGAGGTCACAGTAGCCCCAGCAGCAAGAATGAATTGGTGCTGAGTCACACATGTCACTGAACTAGAGTTCTTTAAGTTTCCATGTACCAGGGTTAGCCTATGCATAGGGGTCAGGTGGCTTTCAGGCACAGGCACCCAAAAGCTCTGAGGTTCTGGAGCTGAACCTCCTCTTCCTCTTCCATGCCAGGATTTTTCTTCTCTCAAATCTCATGTCATTACATAGGCCTTCTGTCACCACCTTATATCAAACACACCCCACTCCTCCAACCATCACTCTCCTGTTACTCTACTTAATTATTCTTCATGGCACTTAGTACCACTTGACATATACTTATGTTCAATTCGTTTATTGTCTACCCAGCCTCCACCCCAAGCTCCAAGAAAGGGGGGTTTTGTTTTGTTCACTGCTTTTTCCCCCAACAAGCAGTAATTATTTGTTTATGGTTGTTGAATTTGAATGTCTGTTTTCCCCACTGGCTTGAGAGTCCTTAGAAGGCATATGTTTTATACATCTCTGTTTTCCCCTGTGCCTGGCACAGTGCTGGCACACGGGCACTCCTCCATAAGTTGTGACAAACACTTGTAGAGACTGTAGCTAGTTATAACAAGTTCTTTTGCCAATATTTAGTGCTTTCTAGTGAATCACTGCTCAGGAAGAGCTAAATTGAGTTTTATAAAGAAGTAAATGCTAACCAGCTAACTTTCCTTTGTTTTCGTTCTTTTCCAGTGGTCCTAATCGTGGGCACTATATCACTATCGTGAAAAGTCATGGCTTCTGGCTTTTGTTTGATGATGACATCGTAGAGGTGGGTATGCAGATTGTTTTCCTCTAAGAGTAGGTCCTAGATGGCATTTTAGAGTATGTGGGTGTGTGGACATTTAAAAATAGACCTGTTCCTCATAATCTAACTTGAAAACAACTTAAATTGCTATCAAAACTAAATTCTACCACTCTCCATTCTCTGTGGGCAATGAAGTAGGGGCATGTGTGAGCGTGGACTCCCTCACACGGTGCTCTTGCTGAGCTGCAGTCACCCACAGACATAGAGTTGCTCTGCAACTGCAAATTGTATTTATATCTAAGTCCTCTTGCCTCCCATGTCTAAAGCCTGCTACAGACTAAGTAAGAGACTTCAAAGTTCTATTACAATTCTTTCATTGTAGCAGACACTTCTGCACAATGCATTGATTGCTGTTTAAAAACAGTATAAATCTTTTTCAGTCTGTTGGGCCTTGAAATCTTTATCTTACACAGCACTATTCCATGTATTGATTTTGTTGTAAAGGAACGCTAGCTGGAGTGAACTCCACTCTCAAAGACATCATCTCACTAAGGTTACTGTTTTATTGGAAAAGTAATAAATACTCAGGTAGTCTGAAAGAATTAAAGTTATCCCAAAGATGCACCCAGTTTGCCATTCGAAAAACAGAAGTCCTGGCATCTTCGAAGAGTACCTACCTATGCTTGCTGATAGATGAGTGACATTCTTCCACAGCTATTTGTAATTTGTGTAGTGTTGTCCCTAGGTCAAGTCTATTGAATTATCCATTTGCTATTGAGAGTTCCTAATGGTGATGCTATAACAATAAATAGTGTTTGCTACGTTTTATTGTGTATTCCTTTAGTTTTTCTTTCCTTCACCCAGTAATTGTGCCAAACAGTTGTATTGTTTTCTCTTTCTTTTATTGCAGAAAATAGATGCTCAAGCTATCGAAGAATTCTATGGCCTGACATCAGATATATCAAAAAATTCAGAATCTGGATATATTTTATTCTATCAGTCAAGAGAATAACTTAAAGAACTTGGAACTAATTCAAGTGGGGGGAAACATTCAAAGCACCATTACCTGGTTTCTCTGCAGGTTTTCTTCTTCCCCTGTGGCCCACCAGTGGTATCACTCTGAGTCTCAATGGTCTGGATGTGTTAAGCTCTCTCCCATTTTTGTTTTTTGTTTTTTGTTTTTTTTACATGGGAAGGCACCGGGAATCGAACCTGGGTCCTCTGGCATGGCAGGCAAGCATTCTTGCCTGCTGAGCCACCATGGCCCACCCCATTTTTTGTTTTTTACATGCAACACTACTTTTGGCTTTATTTTAGTCTGAGGTAGAGTTAACTGCAAACGGATTATAGTAAGATTTATTGAGTAACAGTTGCTAATTTTAGGATTGGGTATATGCTGTACCACTCACTATGTCTGGCTGAGTTAGAACATTTCCAGTGAAATGTCTGATTTCTATTTTGGGTCTTTGCTAAACTTCATAAATACCTTCCAGGGTCTCTTTACAATGCATTCCTTTTATCTCATCCTTGGAAGCAGTGCTACCTGCCTCTTTTCTGACAGAAGAACCGGGTAGACGTTTACTTTCTTGGGCTGCAACTATAGCTTTAAGTTTGTATAAGTAAGAAAACTTACAAGTGAGTAACCTCGATATTAAAACCATCCTCCTTGTGGAACCAGAGTGAAGAGAGGCTGTTGCGAGTGGTAGCGTCTGCGCTGGCTGTGCTTCCTTAGCCATTAGAATTCCAGGAGTTAAGAAGGTGTGGAGCTCAGGGCAGGCAAAGCCAAGAGGAGGCAGCGTTTGTGGACCGTGAAAAGTTAACTTTTCTTACCTTTCTACCAAAATGAAGTTTCAGGAAAATGACTATACACTGATTGTTTTTAGCGAAACCCTTAAAAACCTTTTCTTCTGTGAGGTCCTGTGAGTAGTATGCATCCTTTATCTGACACCGCTCGGCTTTTCAAGGTATCTTTCCAGTCCTTCTGATATTTTACAGCCTGTGGTTGCAGAGCTGAGATACCACGTCGACTTCACCTGGCACAGCTCTCCTTAGCCAGAAAATACTGACATCATTCTTGTATCAGGAATAACGAAAGCGCTGCACCTTGACAGCCATCCACTGTACAAGTGTTAACTTTTTAACAATTTCAGTCTGTTTCCTGAGGCACTGGCAAGTCCCAGGGTTAATACAGGAATTTCCTAGAGGAAATACTGGAATTAGCTGGGTATGAAGGAGGGTCATGGGAAGTGTCAGTGAGCAGGTGAAAGAAGGAACATAATGGTGGCTGTCTCTTCGACTAGACTCCTAGAATGCTTGACAAGATGGAGTTTTTGGAATAACCTCATCTCACTATAGTTACTTTTACTTATTTTCACTTTTGTTGTATCTGTATTTATTAGAGCATTTGAGTATTAGTACCTTTTATTAAAAGGGTCAATTCGGTGTTTTGCTGTTAAGCTGGTTTTTGGTTTCCTACAAATATTGTGAGTTATATTTATTGGCTTCTCTGTGGGAAGTCAGTGAACTTCCATACACAATATACTGTGAACATATTTTGTTGCCTAATAAATCAGTGAACGAACATGCAAACTTTTGGCAAATGTGAACTAAAATTGAAATTGAAAATGTTAGTGGCCGTTTTGCAACAAGTAAAAAGATAGCACTTTAGCTGAAAACTGGATTTCTTATCTTCGAAATATCTTGAGCTGCTTACTGCTCAGAACTTAAGCATGCCAACGCTTCATTTGTTCATGTTTGAGGTGAAATATTTTACTTTTCACTGGAGAAGACAAAAACAGGGTGATCTTCATGTTATTGTTTTAAGCAAGTGACAGAAATATACCTTGCCTTGTTTAGAGGCTAATTCATATTTATAAATATTTTGTCATTTTTTCCTCCATTAAACATATGCAGTAATCACTTACCTCAATGGTAATTCTTTATTTTGTTTTTAAGGAAGGGCACTTCCCAAGTGAAGCTGATCGATACAGGGAAATATATTTGACTATAGGTTATAAAGTTTTTAAAAAATGATGTCTGGTTTCTAATATATTTAGAACTGATTCATAAGAAAAACTGTTAAAATTATCTTTGAAATGACTCTTGGAGCTAATTTGTTAGAAAAAAGTTTCAATTGGAAACCTACAAAAAAATAATACTTAAATGCTAAAACATAGGTTCCATGCATTTCTTTTTCCTTTGGGGGTATAAATAGTTTTTCCCAGTAACTTAACTGCAATTATTCTTTTTAATAATATAGGGTCAATTAAAATTCAGTATTTGTGGATAAATTTTTAAAATGAAAAAGGTAAGGTATGAAAAATATTGCAAAGACATTAAAATGGTTGTATGATACAGGAGAAGATTGGAAAAAGATAAAAATGCACTTATCCACCAACACTCTATCAGTTTTTTTAAACTTTGGTAATTTCTGCCCTCTTCCTCTTCTGTCAATGAAACAAACACTAGGCAGCTACATTTTCTCCCCAATCATTTCACTATATGTGAAGATAATAGCATGCAAACGCATTTTTTTTTGGTTTTAATCTCTCATTTTTTTGTGTAAATCAGAGACTGGTGTGGGATACATGAGACCATCCTGTGGTCAATAATAGCACAAAGGCTCAGCAATATCTCTCAAAGGGCCAAGCCAGGGCTTTTGTGTGCCAGTTCCTGGCAGGAGTGAGCAGGCCTGCTGTATTTCTTTTAACTGCTGAGTATTTTAAAATAAATTACAGTGTTTGACATTTTCAAAAGAGAGGAAGTAAATATTTGCTTTATTGGGTTAGTATCTAGATTATCGTACAGTATGTTAAAAAGAAAAGTTGTTTGTTTAAAAATAAATTTTGGTAAAATCTGACATCCAGTCCTATTATGTTAATACATTTTCCATTCCAAGGCAATATGAAGTTGGCTGGCTTAAAGAGAACCAAGGAATAGCACGAGTAGGATGTTGGTTTGAAAAGGAGGCCAGTTATATTTGGTTTTGTGGTCTGGTATATTTTGCATTTAAGATAAAAATGGGGAAAAAATCACAGATATGGTTTCTATGCATTTATTTTCATGGATACCCTTAAATTCATGGGCATGTCTAACAATGAACTATATTCTAACTGGAGCTTAGGACTTATTTTAGATATTGGAGTGTAGCTTTATTACAGATGGATTTTTATCTTTAAACATTGCATTTTGATCAACTTTGTATATTCACGTGTATTAAAATATTGTGCACTAAATGTTTTGCCCTCGTTTGCTATTATATGGTCAAGGCATTTATCAGCACTATTGTGACTAACTCATGTAAGTGGCATGGATCAGGGAAAATTATTTCCTGTTTTTCTGCCTAATTAATTTTCTGTTTTCCAGTGCTACATTAATTTATTTTTAGCTTCCATTTCTGTATAATCAAAATAGTTGTGTATTTATGTGGCGTTCATTTGATTTTGTTGCTAAGAAAAGTTTATAATTTTTATTTAAAATAATCTGTACCTTATTTTTTTTTTTAATGTAACCAGTTCAAGCACTTTAAGCAATAATGTCAATCTTGTGAAATTTCACTCAGTTTAATCCCCTGCCTCTAAAACTGTTTGCAAAAAAATAAATAGGAGTTCTCTTCCCAAGAGAATTCTATCTGGGTACTCTTACAAACATGGATTTAAACTGCTGTGTATGACATACGGGTCAGTGGTAAGTGTCATGTTCAGGTCATCACTCAGATATTGATTTTGAAGCAGTGGACATGTAAACAGCATTTTAGTCATTGTAATATGTAGAGTTGGAGCTACTGTGAAGGTTTATAAGGTCAGTGTTCTAGAGATAGCTCACCACTTTTCCGAGTGAAAAAGATAACAGAATTAATATAGAAACCAGTATCAGAGGCATAGCAAATTAAGACTCTCCGTGACAATAAGAATTTAGGGGTAGGTAAGGGCATCACAATATGTTGCCTGGCTGGGATTGACATACAAAATCCCCTTAACCAGTTATAAAATAAAAGATACAGTCCCAAGATAAGGAGACCTTCCAGCTCTATGAACCTGTCTTAGTTTTTAAAGACTGCTGTAACAAATACTACAGACTGGTTGGCTTCCACAGAAGGAATTTGTCTCACAGTTCTGGAGACCAGAAGTCTAAAATCACGGTTGTTAGCAGGATCATGCTTTCTCCAAAGTCTAGCGTTCTGGTGGTGTCTTGTCGGCAGTCTATAACTCAATTCCTGCCTCTGTTACATGGCCATTTCTCTCTCTCTGTCTCCTGTGTCCAAGTTTCATCTGCTTATAAGGACTCCAGTCATATTTGATTAAGGTCCACCCTGATTGAATTTGGCCTCATCTAAACTAAGAACATATTCTACAAATACGTTCACATTCACAGATGAATACAGGGTTAGGACTGGAACATGTCTTTGTGGGTGTTTTAGTTTCCTGGACTGCTCGAGCAAATCGAGTTAAAAATGGGAATTTAATGGCTCACGGTTTTGAGGTTAGGGAAAAAATCCAAGGCAATACTTTCTCCCCCAAAACTGGTATTCTGGGGGCTGGCTACTGGTGATCCTTTGTTCTTAGCTTGTCATATGGCAAGGCATATGGTGGCATCTCCTGGTCACTCCCTTATCTTCTGGGTTCTGTTGATCAGCTTTTGGCAGCCCCCTCCAACCCCCCACCATTTCATCCCACTTATAAAGGGCCCCGGTAGTAGAATTAAGACCCATCCTGATTGGGCTGGGCCACACCTTCACTGAAGAAACCTCTTCAAAAGTTCTCCTTACAATGTGTTCATACCTACAGGAATGGATGAAATTTAACTCCAAACCACCAGAGAGGGAGACATGATTCAATGCATAGCAGGTGGCACCAGCAACTGGCTTCTAGGCAGGAACAGAGAGTGTGACCCTGACTCTGCTATACTCGTTGCCAGTCTTCAGCTTCTGGATCTTTTAATGAGCTACAGGGAGCCCAGCTTCAAGAAGCACCAGCAAGGTGCACACCGCTCCCTGCATTGGGCTGCCAGAAGGGGACAGGTGTGGGTTCCTGCCCTGTGGCCTCACAGTGTTTCTCCGAGAACCAAGACTCAAGCATGCACTTACCATGTTGTGGCCTTCTTTTCCCACCCAGTCACTTCCAGGAGTCTGAGTGTGGCTGTGAGATTGTCATCTAAACCGGTTTGCCAGGGCTCGGTCGTGGGAATAAAAACCCACAGACAAGAACAGGGGAATGTGAATTTCCTGGTTCCCATCCATCTTCTCTTGGGGCAATAAGGTTGAACCTGACTGCAGCCTATTGGGAAAGTCATCTGCATCTGCCAAGGCCACAGGAATAGAAGTCTTTCTTGGGAATGATTTTTACTTTTCTAAACCTTTTTTTCTCCGTCTATTCGATGGAATTTGTATAGGATAGGCCTGTCACCAGTATGGCACAATTTCTGGAGAATGAAAAATACTCCTCATTTGACATGAAGATAAAAACATTTGCTCTACCCCACCTCAGGGGTACTTTTGATGGTGGAGAAATTAGAGGGAAAGGCCACTGATAGTTCTAAAGACAAACCACTTAGATTTTTCCTAGAGATGCCCCATGTGGGAAGTTTTTAATAAGGCATTTGTTTAGCACCTATTACATGCTAGCCATTGTGATACAAGTTGGGGGATGAATAGGTATACTGGCAAGGATCTCTTTCCTGCTTTCTTGCCTCAGAAGAAAAGTTTGTGGAAAACAAGTTTGAATTGTGAAGATCACATGGGAAGCTGATCACAGTTCCACAGAGTTTAGTGTTAGGTCCTGAGTCTTACGGTGCAGATGGTACTGTTATTTAAAGCAGGCCAGCTCCTTTTTTCTCTTGGATCCACTTCTGGAAGCCCAGCTTTCCTTCCTGCTTGCTTTTGCTGTTGCCTTAGCGACCAACATAAGCCTTCCTTTCAGCTTCTTCTAGGGGTTACACAATTTCTAACAAGGTAGTAAATCAGTTAATTGCAGCAATCGTCTTGAGTATTTTGCCTCTTAATTCTCAGGTTAAAAGAGCCAGGATATTGAAAAGTCCTAATAGTGGGTTTTATGAACCAAATATCTGTCATTTATAAGCACTCTGATCCCATTATTACAATAATGGATACAGTCTATCCAAATTTACCAAAATAAATAAGAACATGAGTGTGTTTAAGCTGTGTGACTAGTAATTTTATTGGTTTGTCAATTGTGTCTGTTCCCTTTTTTAGGTTTCCTAATAAACCACATTAGAAGCTCACAAATAAATGGAGAATAACTTCATTTTGGTTATGAGACACCAGAATCAGAATTGACATTAGGTTTTGTAAAAAAGGATTTCTAATTTTGTGCTCATTTCTCACATGTTTATTCATACTAAACTGTTTTATTAGCAACCTTGAGGCCTCATATTCAAGGCATAAGTTACAGTTGTGGATCTTTCACTTTTTTTCCTCTCGAGGTTGCATGTCAGGTAGTGTGGAATTCCACAAACTCCGCAGGAAGGTTGGACACTTGTGGAGTAGATTGAAATTCTATTTTGTTTTCCCTTCCTCATTTTAGGGGGCTTAGAGGGAAGACTGACACTTAGTTCTTGCTTGGTTGGAAGCAAAATAATTTGATAGTTGACACCGTTTATATATATTCAACCAACTCCTCCTGTGGTCTGACTCAACTGTATTTGTACTTCAGAGTCTCTTAACTCACCTCTGGAAGAACATTCTGTGCTGAGGCAACTGAAAATAAACACAAAAATTTTAAAATGAGCCTTCAAACCTTTTATTGCAAGCTAAGTCTTTTCATTTTAGAGCTTATGTCTAGTTGGGCTAAGAACTGCCTGTTTTCCAATCTGAGGGGATTAGAAAAAATATATTTTTTAATGGGTTATGAAATGTGAAGAAGAGAGTCATTCTATTAAGGAAACAAAAGTTGTTCTCTCTGTAGAATAAATTGCTTGGAAATTGTACTTTAATAAGTAGTAGGAGTGCACAGGATGTTCAGTGGTAGAATGATCTCACCTTCCATGCAAGAGACCTGGGTTGGATTCCCAAACCATGCACCACACACACACACACACACACACACACACACACACACACACAAAAGGTAGATAACCTCTAATTAGCAGGTTCTACCAAGTCTAAAGAGAGTCCAGTTGCCCCTAAACTTTTGCCCGTCTCTGCTACCCCCAAACCCAGAGACCAACAACAAAAAGTATAAATTGCTAGCCTGGATTTGTATGTGCCAACTTTTTACTTGAGTCTTAGCAGAGAGTGGTGCAATGGTGGCTCAGTGGCAAAATTCTCGCTTGCCATGCTGGAGACCCAGGTTCAATTCCCGGTGCCTGCCCATTCAAAAATAAAATAAGTCTTCAGCAGAAGTAGGGACAAAGGCTGTGGAATGGAGAAGAAATGCTATCCTGGATGTTCATTAATTGAACTTGATCTTTAAACTGGGATGCCATTTGAGAAGTCTGTGTAAAGGCTTGATGAAGAATGAACTCATAGCAGAGCCTACCCTCGTGGGAATTTATGCAGAACACGGGAGAATAAGGAGGCGTGAGCCTCAGAGGGGTTAGAAGAGGGGAACAAGGATAAGGTCCTTGTAGCATTACTGCTTAGCTTATAGTCTTCAATCTCCTTGCAGTACCTGCCCCAATCTGCATTTGCCCCATTGGAGTAGATGAGCCCCAGTAAAAGCCACAAGCACCCTAGCTGATATGTGACTTGCAGATTCTATGCCCTTTCCATTGTTGTCCTTACCTTGCTCTTTGATGAGAATTTTATACTCAATTCAACAGTAGTGTGCAAAAGCTCTGGACTTGGAACCACAAGTCCGGTTGGGATACAGGGGAGCCACTAGCTCATGCCACCATCATGGCATGTCTGGGATGCAAAGGGTCTGGAGGCACAAGATAAGTGTTCAAGTCCTGATGTTGCTTCCTGGTTGGGTGTTATTAGAGGTTTGTGGCCCAAGTCAGATGTGGGACATAATGTTGGGGTTAGAGTGCTATTAAATGGTATTTGGTCAAAAGGGACCCTGTCCTCAAGTCTTCAAGAGAGATGTCAACACAATTGTCAAAGTAATGGAGAACATATGGTAATGGCTGAAGTTACTTAAGATACTTAGGAATTAAACAAGCATTATCCAGTGCTATTTGCATTCCATTCAATCCTCACAATGTCCACAGTGCATGAAACGTAAGACTGAGGAGAGATGATGTTCTGGTTTGCTAGCTGCCAGAATGCAATATACCAGAAATGGAATGGTTTTTTAAAAGGGGAATTTAATAAGTTGCTAGTTTACAGTTCTAAGGCAGAGATAATGTCCCAATTAAAGCAAGTCTATAGAAATGTCCAATCTAAGGTATCCAGGGAAAGATACCTTGGTTCAAGAAGGCCAGTGAAGTTCAGTGTCTCTTGAGTGAGAAGGCACATTGCGAGCCGGGCCAGGGTTTCTCTCTCATCTGAAAAGGCATGTGGTGAACACGGCGTCATCTGCTAGCTTTCTCTCCTGGCTTCCCTTCATGAAGCTCCCTGGGAGGCGTTTTCCTTAATTTCTAAAGGTCGCTGCCTGATGGACTCTCTGCTTCTTGTGGCTATGTCATTCTGCTCTCTCCGAATCTCCTTTCTCCAAAATGTTTCCTCTTTTTATAGAATTCCAATAAACTAATCAAGACCCACCCAAATGGTGGAGACACATCTCCACCTAGTCCAGTTTAACAACCACTCTTGATCACTCAAGATCACATCAAGATGTGACTCCCTAAGTTTCATCTCCAGGGAGATGATCTAATTACAGTTTCAAACATACAATGCTGAATAGGGATTAGAAGAAACGGCTGCCTTTACAAAATGGGATTAGGATTAAAACATGGCTTTTCTAGGGTCCATCCATCCTTTCAGGCCAGCACAGAGGAGAATGAGAAAAGTAGCCTGGCTGATAGGAACTAGCTTGAGCGCTTCGGATCTGTCAGGGCCTGGCCTGGCGCTCACATGTACGCCTGGGTGTTCTGTTGTTGGATGTAAACAAACTCCCAGGACACTAACATCAGGCAAGTAACTTTGGATAACTCTGGACTTCAGTTTTTTCCTAATCTGTAAAATGGGGTTAAAGCAGGATTGTGAAGATTGAGATAATGTTCAGAAACTGCTGGAAGGCACTGGGTGTGGCATGGTAAAAGTGACGAACTTTGTTTATTGTATATGGATTCCTGGTACCTCCAAGCCTAGGGGCTCCTACCTAGACCCCTCAGGCATGGCTGTCTCTAGAACTCATGAGCTTACTGAGGTGGCAGAGCCCCTATTTAAGGCAGGGTCTGACATGGTAAGATCCAGCCTGACCTCAAGGTTGCTAGGAGTGGAGGGTATGGAGTTTATTTTAGGAATCCCATAAAGGATGGTCCCAGTTCTGTCCGGATCTTGCTGTATATGCCAAAGAGCTTTCTAGAATCATATGCTGTGAGACAGTGAGGGGTGGGGTGGAGAAGCAGACCTATAGAGGTGATGGAGAAAACAAGTGCAGGGTCTGGTGCCCTCTAGTGGGCAAAGCCTAAAATTCCCCCGATTTTCTCGAAAGTTCCCAGAACTTAAAGATCACAAGGCTGACTGTGTCTTCTTTTTACATACATTTTACATACATTAATTGTCCATGGGTTTTTGTTCTCAAAAAAACTGACAACTGATATTTTGAGTCTAAACCCAGGCTTAAGTCACACTCAGCTTTCTGCAAAATAAGACAATATTTAAAATAAGAATAAAGAATGACCAGGATCAAAGGAGAGAGGAAAATGAGCTCCAAGAAGACAGAGTGTCTATTCACCTCTGAAGTTTTGTGCCTGAAAATGGTTGTTGAGTGAAAACAAATGCATGAGTGGTAGAACCTAGAAACATAAAAGAAGTGGTAGAACCTAGAAACATTCATTCTTGTTCTGTTTATCTTCTTATTGTTAGAAAGCAGCGAGGGAAGAAAGAAAAGAAGGAAGGAAAGAAAAATGGCGTCTTTGAGAAATTGATGTAAGTAAGGGTTTATCAAGATCTCAGAGCCCTTATTTTGAGAAGTACAGAGACCATACTGCGAGAGCAAGCCAGCTAAGTAACAAATCCTTACGGCCATATCTGAGGGGACTATACTGTCTTTTTTCTGCTATTCAACTTTTGACTAAAATTCTTTATATGACTGGATTTTTATGGAAAAATATCATAAGACCTCCTCAAAACTGATGGGGAAAGGTATGCGTTAATTGTTTTAGAATTTCTGGAGAATTGCTTTGCAATCTTGGAGCAGTCCTATATTATTATTATTCTTATTATTTGAAAGGAGGGAAAGGGTTTATTACTAGACACATAGTAGGAGAGCAGATGGCCTAGCAGCCCAAAATCTGTCTTCTTGAACTACAGTAATTCAGGTTGTTTTATTAGAGTAAAGATGGGCAGGGTTTAGGACAATGAGCACAGTGGCCCCAGATGATGTAATTAGAGGTGATTAAACTATTGAGCATGTGCAAATTGATTACATGCTTAGTCACAGAATGTAAGAAAGAAAATGGCAGATTGAGATATAGGTGACTTATAGGTTAAAGTCTAAGCTACTGTGTATGTCAGGTGGGCCAACTTTGGTTAGATCCAGTCTCGGTCATCAAAATAACTTTATGACCCTTGATTAGTTCTGGGCTGACCAGAACTGGGGTGGATTAGTTCTGGGCTGACCCAAGACCCTTCATTAATAAACATTTTGGGGCAGTCTTTAGTGATTACACTACTCTAAAGTTGAAAAACCAGATAACAGTACAAATGAAGTTTAGTCACAGGTTTTTTACAGAGGCAGAAGATTAAGCGTTATACAATTACTATCAGAGATCAAGGCAGCTGGATTACAATTTAAAGATTTCAAGTATTTCCCTCTGTCTACTCCAATATGCCAGAAAGCGAAAAGGAATATTTTATATAACAATTCAGTAATCAAAATCATCCCTTAAATCCTGATTTCTTGGTTACAATTTTCCCCTCTAATTTGATAATTATCTCTCAGTCTTGAGGGATATCTGGGGGACGACTCTCTAACTGCTTCAAGGCTGAAAAGGGGCATTGTTATTAAGGCACAAAGAGATGAAACCGGCTGTTATTCTTGGAGATTCCAGTATTCTGAGTTTCAGAGCTTCTCTGGCACTGGAACAATCTGGAGGTTTCAAGTCTCTGAAAAACAAACATAATAAGTAAAATTTTATAAAGCACAGGATCTCTTTCAGGTTTCTAGGAACACTGTTGTTTGGGGTTTGCCATATTATGGCAGTTTGCTACATCTGACTGAAACTTGCATAACAGTAACCTCCAGGATGACCTCTCAACTCAATTTGAAATCTCTTAACCATTGAAACTATTTCTTTACCTCTTTTCAGTCAACTAATCCAGATTAGTTTCATCACATTTTTAATTGGAGTTTGATTTCTTTCAGTTTTTTTTTTTAAACCATTGATAAGTTGACCCATGGCCATGTTCATCCTTGGAACTTATGTCTCATGATGCCAGGGCCAGGCTTACACCCCTGGAAATTATGTCCCATGTTGGGGGGAAGCTCAGAGTTTGGCTTAGAGAGAGACCACATTTGAGTAACAGCAGAGATTTTCTGGAAATGGCTCTTAGACACTAATCCCAAGTATGTTCAGTTAACTATTATAGAAAAAGTTCTATAAGGGCAAGCCTCAAAATTGAGGCCCTGGCTTATTAAATTGGGACCCCCCCTCTTGCTTAAGAAAATGTCAGCAATTCCCTAGGTGGGGAATTTTAATAGTTCTATTTTTCCCTGTTCCTCAAGGGACTTTGCAAATACTTTTTCATTTTCTGCCCCAAATACCCTGAAATGCATCATTGTGTAACATTAACTTGTAGAGAACATTAAGATTTTGTTCCTTATTCCAGGTTCTATATCAAATAAAACTGAATTAGGTTGTTTAACTAACTAGACAGATTAAATTAGATAGTGTCAATTTTGGACAAAAACATTTTTCTTTTTTGTCTCACACAAATGTTAAAGCTTTAAAATATAGGCAATATTTTCTTTGCCTTGTATATTGATTTACCTTAGTTATAACAAGTTCAGTTTCATCACATTTTTAATTGGAGTTTGATCTCTTTCAGTTTTGTTTTAAACTGTTACTAAGTGGACCCATGCTGACTTTCAGAGCTGGAGAACCAAATCTGATTTTCAGGTGTCATGCAGACACTTAAAGTTCCATGGAACTACTAGGCTATACAAAGAGTAAAGCACCTCAGAATTTAATAATAATAGTTAAAGATTACACTCTAAGCTCTAACTTTTATGAGGATTTTTAAATGAAGCTGCTTTCAGAAATAAAACATTGAATAGTTGTTTTATATTAATTAACCATAGCAGAGGTTAATTGTTGTGATTTACTTTTACACATTTACCAGAGTTGTTCATTAAAACAGATAAAACATAATTTATATATTTGTTCTCCCTCTCTTTTAAAGTTTTTCCTTGTTACAATGGAGTTCTGACCTATAGCTGAGCACATATACTTTTAGAAAAGTATTAGAGCAAATCAGTGCAAGTGACAATTTGGCTGTTTCTGTGATCTGTAGCCTTTTTTTAAAAAACTTTTTTGTTGTACAGTATACCATATATACAAAGGAAAGAAATAAAAAAGCAATAGTTTTCAAAGCACTGTTACACAAGTGCTGGATTGTATCCTCCACAAGGATACATCCCAGAGTTTGTCACGGGCTACCATACAATCCTCTCATATTTTTCCTTCTAGCTGCTCCGTAATATAGGAGGCTTAAATATTTTTTAATCATCACAATCTACTTTTTTTCCTTCCTTTCTTTTGTGAAAAATAACATACACAAAATAGTTATAAATTTCAAAGCACAGCACCACAATTAGTTGTAGAACATATCTCAGAGTTTGACATGGGTTACAAATGAATAATTTCAGGTTTTTATTTCTAGCTGCTCTAAAATACTGGAGACTAAAAGAGATATCAATTTAATGATTCAGCATTCATATTCATTTTTTAAATCCTATCTTCTCTGTATAACTCCACCATCACCTTTGATCTTTCCATCCCTCTCTTTAGGGGTGTTTGGGCTATGGCAATTCTAAAAATTTTTGATATTGGAAGGGTCTGTCACTATTATGGGGTTGGGAGATGGAACTATCTGATGTTCTGGAGAGGCTGGGCTAGGTTTCAGGACTTATCTGGACCAGGGACCCATCTGGAGGTTGTAGGTTTCTAGAAAGTTACTCTAGTGCCTGGAACCCTTGTGGAATCTTATATATTGCCCTAGGTGTTCCTTAGGATTAGCTGGAATGGTCCTGGTTGGGGATTGGCAGGTTATGATAGGTAGCAAGGTCTAACTGAAGCTTGCGTAAGAGCAACCTCAGAGTAGCCTCTTGACTCTATTTGAACTCTCTCTGCCACCTATACTTTATTAATTACACTTCTTTCCCTCACTTTGGTCAGAATGGAATTGTTGATCCCATGGTGCCAGGTCTGGATTCATCCCTGGGAATCATCTCCCACAACACCAGGGAGACTTTCACCGCCAGATGTCATGTCACACATAGAGGGAAGGGCAATGATTTCACTTGCAGAGTTGGGTTTAGAGAGACTGAGGCCTCATCTGTGCAACAACAGAGGTCCTCCAGAAATAACTCTTAGGCATGCCTATAGGTAGTCTAAGCTTCTCTGCTACCTACATAAGCTTCACAAGAGTAAACCTCCTGATCGAGGGCATAGCCTATTGATTTGGGTGTCCCTAAAGTTTGAACAGTATCAGGGGATTCCCTGATGGTAAGGTTTAATAGTTCCATATTCTTTCTCCCCTCCCTCAGGGGACTTTGCCAATACTTTTTGATTATCTGCTTAATATACTTTAGTATGTTCCCAGGCAGTACAATAATCTATACAGGATTAAAG
>PVIY010028832.1:0-32703 GCA_004026745.1 Myrmecophaga tridactyla | reverse complement strand
ACAGAGCGACCCGTGCGACACAGGTGACTGCGCGGCGGGGCGGGCGGCGCGGGTGGGCTCGCGGGGCGCCAGGACCACCTCTGCGCGGCCGGGCGCCCTCCGCCGCCGCCTCGGGCCGCCCGAGCTGCGGGGTTCCCGGCCGGCCTGCGCCACCCCGGCGGCCCCTCAACAGGTGGACCCTCGGCGCCCAGCGAGGGCGGGGGACGCGTGCGGGCGCCGGGTGCTCGCTCCCACCTGTGGAGTGGGGCCTCCGTCGGTCGAGGGGCACCCTCGTCTCCCCCAAAGCCAATACCTGGCCGGGTAGCCCCGGCCAGGTGCGTCGGGCCGGCTCAGCTGTTTCTTCTGCGCGTCCCTCTTCCGCCTCTCCCCGCGCGGCCGGGGTCGGGGGGCTTCTCCCGGGGTCGCCCCGCGTGGTGGGCGCAGCCCCGCGCTCCGGCTCCTGGCCCTGGATGCCGGGCACCAGCCACGGCGAGGGGACGAGGGTCGGAGCCGGGGAGAGCCACGGCCGATCGCGGCGGGGTGCTGGCCCGCCGGGCCCAGGTTCGTGGACGCCGAGGGGTCCTCAGCCTCCGCAGCGTTGAGGTTTTCAGCGCGAGCATCACCCCCAGTACGGGGAACGCCGCCTCTGCAGCCCGGACTCGGAGTTGAGGATACGCGCACACGCACACGCACACGCACACACATTCACAGCCACACAGGGAGCTCTTCTCATGGTGAGCCGTAAGCCCTTCCCCCGGTCTCCCACCCCCCGTCTCTAACTGTTAGAAGCCCGTCCTCGTATTCCAGCCCTTGTTTCTTCTTTTCTCCCTTCTGGAGCTGGACTCTATAATAGAAACACTTCTTTCCCGTCCTGCTAGTTTTTTCTTGCGGGACCAGCTTGCAAATCCGTCCCTCCCCCTAATCCCTCTTTTTCTATTCTTGGACAATAAACTGTTGCTGTACTTTCCTACGCTGGGGATGGGGGCGGTGAGGCAGTTTCTTATTTTAAAAAGAAATTCACATCGCAGCCTATCCTCTGCTTACACACACACACAAAATCCGATGTTGTTTTCTAAATGTAATAATCACACTTACACACACGCACTAATGAATTACTGATTTAAGTGGCGTGCTTATTTTAACGTGAGAGGTCCAAAAGAGTACTAACAGCATTTGCAAAATATGTGCCAGTTTTTGCTAGGGAGGGTTTGGGCACCTAAAGTCTAATATACCTGAGGTTTCGACTGACAAGATGTCCTGAACTTGTTTGCTTTGAAATCATGCTACTTCCTGGAGGGTGGTTTATTTTGTCTTAATGTGCTTGAAACATTGGTAGAAGATTATTTTGGTTGGGTGCGGGAAGGGTGGCTAACAGGAAGCACTTGCCTAATTGTTTTTGGGAACTTGATGGGTGGGGAGACCTGGCACCCGTGGGTGAGGGCTGGTGGAGAGGAGCCTCCTCAGTGGTAAATGTAAAGGGTTTGTGCCTACCCCCCACAAAGTAACTGCTTCTGAAACACACCGTTCCCGCGAGGAATACACACCCATTTATGCGCTCCCCCCTCCCGAAGTAAACAAACATTTTCTGGAATCTTTGTGTCCAACTTGTCCAGATATAAGTGAACTACAAACTGTAACATATTCACTGCCTGAGCAAGCTAAAGAATGAATTGGTCATACACCTAGCAATTAATATACAAAGCAACCATGTGGCTGTCAGTAAAATATTTTCTTTTACAAAGAGGAATTAAAGTGGCTGCCATCCCTTTCAGAGAAAACAAATTTCCACACCTTTACCTAGAAACTTCAGTTTTCGAGGGACAAATTTTATATATGGTCTTTTGAATAATTGTATCTTATAATTTAACTTATTTTTTGTCCCACTTCTTTTTCCTGTCTTTTTTATTTTTCTAGTCCTAGATTACTATTAAAGTTTTTAGCCCTCAGAAGCACCTTTGTCAGCAGGTGCCAAAGAAATAAGGAAGGCGCAAAATATATATTTTTGAATCTAGGCAACACTATTTTGAGAGAGGCAGGTCTTTCATATCATGGTTTGTAATCTTAAAAGAAGTGAGGATTGCTTGAATTTTAACAACTTAAGAGGTTCTGTATATTTAAAATGTGCTCTGTATCTGAATATGTGACTTCGATTTAGGATTTTATTCTTATGGGTATTTTTCATGTTTCACACATGCAATGCCACAAGTCATTATTTTTTTTCACAAGTCATTATTTGTTAAATGATAGCAGGTTTGTATGGAGGTGTTTTCTTTTGTGGAGAAGGAAAGGAAGAGGGGAGACCTTTGTGTTTTGTTACCATCCAGAGGTGAAAATTGCCACTTAAGATTGCAACACTTATTGAGGATTACATTTCATTACCTTTTTAGATTTAGTTATTAGGAGGCAGAAACCATTCTTAAATGTCTCTTCTGGTTATGTCCCTGTGCAAAGACCTAGTTTTAGGGCAATTTAGATTAGTATCTCAGGTTATTATAAAAATTACACCTATACTATCTATACATAATTAAATGTATATATGAAATATATGTATGTATATACTATGTGTTTATGGCTGGGTTAAAAATCAGTTATATACCACCTAGAAAATGAGACATTAAGAATATCGAAGGGCACTTCATAATTCAAACATTTAAAAACCTTGCTATTTCTGTCATTTATATTATTTATCTTCTACGCAAAGATCATGAAATCACATTTCTTGAGGTGAAAAATTTTATCTTTCTTGAGGATGAATAGTTCTTTCAATATAATATTTTTTCCATAAGCAAACATAAGCGAAAATTGAAAAAAACAATTAACTTGGAAACAGTTTTTCAGTTTCGCCAGTAGAGGACCTGGCGTCCTTCTTCAGATTATTATTTTGACTAGTACATAATTCGGTGATGTTCACAAAACTGCCTCTGCCCAAGCTTTCTCTGTTTAATTTTATGTTCGAAAGCTGTGGAAAAATGTGCACGTGGGCAGAGCTAATTTCTCAATTTGATAAGCCCTTTTTTAGAAGCCTGCTAAGTTAAAAGCGAAGCTAAGGCAGCTTTTGATTAATTCACGAGCCCACCCTGCCAAGCACAGAGGAAGGAGTTAATGCGTGTCATCTGTGCGTCCTGCTGATGTCCTTTTGGGGAGGTGAATGAGATCCTGGACTGGGCTGCTTCTGCCTTTCGGAAGCTGTGCAGTGGGGAGTGAGGGGCTCAGCACCCAGTCTTCCTTCCTGGCTTCTGGCACATCCCTTTGCTACATTTCTCCAAATTAAAAAGTAGTTGCTAAAGTTGCATCTGTCTCTAGAGGTCTACAAATATCTGCAACTAGAAATTATAAGACAGGGACTCAGACTACAATTTGGTGTTAAGCTTGTTTCTTTGGAAATTCAGGACCTAAAAGCCAGGAGCGTGGCAGCTTTTGCCCATCCTGTGGCTGGCTGTGACCTTTGCGTCTTGCTAAGTAGGGGAAATAGTATTATTAGATGAGGCAGGTGTGCTCCAAAGCATGCAGTTATTTGCTGTCATTAGTTAGGCATGTGTGCAAAACATTAATTTACATTGGCAAGTCCTCTAAAAAAAATTCTAGCATTTTTCCTCCTGATGAGTGAAAGATCATCGTTTAAAAAGGGTTGTTTTTTTAAACTCAAGTCTCATTATGTTGATGTAGGAAAATGCATATCTTGAGACTTAGAAAAATTTGACCATGAAATATGTAGCTTCTAGATATTAAGTCTTGCAGTGACTAGAAGATTGACAAAGACATGGTCCTTAGATTTAGCAAGGAGGACAAAACCCATAAATAAATAATTGCAGGTTATGAGGAGTTCAGTAGAGAAGAGAATTACTTCTGGCTGCAGTCATCAGGAGGACATGATGGGTCTAACATGGGTTAAACTTTAAAAAATGGGTAAATGATAAAGTTGGATAGAGTCAAGAAAGAAAACTAAACGAAGGCGCAGAGGTGGAAAAGAGCAAACTTGTTTGTATTGATCAAGGTGTGAGTTTCAACATGAAAGATCCCTAGAAGGCCAATTAGAGGCCAAATTGTGGAAAAGCTGAAGGCCAGGTGAGCTGTTAGTACCTTGTTCTGTGGGCTGTGGGGAACTGTTGATAATTCTTGAGAATAACATATCTGAATTAAAGCACAGTTAATCAGGTAATTATGTTCCTGTGTATCGTGAAAGCTTGATTGCAGGTTCTAGCAGTAGTCAGCTATGCCTTTAAGTAAGGGTTGCTGGGTCCTTCATTCTGGAACGATCATTTTCTTCTCTTGATTTGTGCTGCTTTAGGGATGGCACTTGTGGGGTGTGAGAATTTCTGAAGACTGTCTGCCTCCCTAGACAAAGAAGCCAAACCTCTGGAGAGTGATGATGCAATAGGTCCTCTCTTAGCTTGTCCTTGCTTTGAAGTAGCCAGGTAGACTTGAGGATGGATTGAAGAAGGAAGAGCTCAGGGACATACAGACTAGTTTTGAGGCTCCTGCAGTCACCCAGGCAGCACTGGGTCTGAACGGTGGGAGTGGGAAAGAAAATGTTTCATTTAGGATTCTCTTGGACAGGCACAAATGGTTGCAGGGGAAAAGACGATGTCAAGATTATACTCCAAGTTGAGTTTGGCTCATTGGTTTAAGGGTGGCATGAAAATATTCACAAGGAGGATCTTTTGGTGTAATAAATAGAAGAAACTATTCTTTCGGTACAGATAAGGTACCAGAGAGACACCTAGGAGGAAATTTCCCATCGGGGACTGGAAGTATGGGACTGAAGGAGAAAAAGAGAGGCCAGCATTCAAGGATTCCCTCCACAGGGGAGTCATCTTTGAGGCTAGGAGAGTGATGAGAGCTCAGAAGGAAATCAGAAATGGGGCGAGATAGCATTGAAAGCATGGCAAGGGGAAGATAGGGAGATAGGAACAGCTTGATTGAGCAGTGCCGCACCTGCCAGTGGAGAGGGACAAAGAGGTTAAGGACCCAAAAACTGGAAAATGTCTACTTTCCGGGTGGGCACTGACCACCTCCAGAGCAGGAATTTCACCTGTCGGAGTGGGGTGTGCCCAGAGTATATAGAGATGAGCCATTGGAAAGTAAAGATGGCCAATTAAAAGACCCTTCCACAAAGCTTGCTGGTGAAAGAAAAAGGTTAGAAATTTTCAAACAGACAGAGGGATTTTTCCTTCCTTTCAAAAATTTGTATACAAAAAAAAAGTGTGCTGGGTTTTTTTTGTGTGTGTGTATGTAATAGTCTTTTGAATTTTGATGAATGTGCACAGCTCTAATCAGGAACCAGTACAGGTTCCTTTACCCAAACCCTGCCCCCACCCCACGCTGCCCCTTGTAGTCAAACCTCTTCCTTAACCCTAGCCCCTGGCAACCAATGATCTGTTTCCCATTCTTTTAGATTTGCCTTTTCCAGTATGTCATAAAAATGGAATCATATGGTGTATAACCTTTTGAGTGTGGATTCTCTCACTTAGCCTAATGCATCTGAGATTCATGCATGTTGTTGTGTGTATCAACAGTGTTTTCCTTTTTATCGATGAGTAGTTTGTCATCTTGTGGCTATACCACAGCTCATTTATCCATCCACCCATTGAAGGACATTTGGGTTGTTTCCAGTGTTTGGCAACCATGAATAATATTGCTGTAAACATTTACACCCAGGTCTTTGTGTATCCACAGTCTTCATTTATCTAGGGTAAATATCTAGGAATGGGGTGGCTGCTTCCTATGTAAGTGTATGTTTAAGGAACTGCCAACTGTTTTCCAAAGTGGCTGCACAGGTTTGCATTCCTACAAGCAGTGTTTGCAAGTTCTAGTTGTCCTGCAGCCTCATCAATGCTTGATACTGTCAGTTTGGGTCTTTTTTTAATTCTATCCATTCTGCCGTGTTCTTTGAATAGAACAATAAAATCACCTCAAAGCAAAATAATGACTTTTTTATGCTGAGCAATGGTCCCTAGGTTAGAAACCCCCCTGCAGGTAGAGTTGATCCCAGAGCCCAAGTATACTGGAAGTTTTCATTGGCTCCAGTATCTGCTTCTTTTGTCTCTCTCATTCTCTTTTCTTCCCATTGTATTTCTTCTTTTATGCGGAGTCACATTCTGAGGTTTGATTGTGAACATGAGTCACTATTTCACACGTCCCATGCCAATGCATGTTGGCTCGTCTTCTTTAATGTCTGTCTTCTACTCCATTGAGATTCGGCTTTCCAAAATTTGGAAATAACATTTTTTTCCAGTTAGGAAACAGGAACTATCGGCCATATAATTTGTCTTGTTGTCCTGATTATTAATTCCTCATTGGCACTATTTAAATTATCAAACTGAACACTTAGTGTCAGTTCTCCATTACTGAATTGTACTTAGCTTTATAAACGTCTTTATGATCTGTCATTGGACATTTCATCACTGATCATGATCTAAGATTCTTTATTCTTTTATTTTAAAAAAGTAGTGTTTAGGCTTATTCTTCTACAAAAATCTATTTTCAAAGTTTGTCTAGTTTTCCAGCAGGTTGGTGCTTTGTACCTCTGTTCTATCTCAACTCTTGCAGTGCTCTGAATTACAATTCTTAACCTTAACTGGAGGATATTTGATCGTTTTCCTCTATTCATTAAATATTATGCTCCTTAGTGTCTTTTTTTATTTGAGAAATAGCTAGTGGAGGAGGAATCTGTAAGATATTCATTTACTAGGTACCGCTTTAAACTTTAAACCTGTGTCCTCGACCCTCTGTTGGAAGTAGAAAAGCAGCTGTATTCTAGGGTGAGTTTAAATTCCAAGGTGAGGTTCCAGGAAGGGCCCCTTTTTTGGCTGTGCTTCCCAGCGCCACACCTGTTGGGTGGCTGCAGCAACCATAATAACTGGCCATAAGACGTGTGCCTGTAGCAAAACCTCGGCTGCTTCTCAAGATTTTAATCCAGGCTACTGGTTCTTAGAATCTCCTGGCATGGCAACCCCCCCGGGCAGGCCCCAGTCCTGCTTTCCACCCTGCAGCTGGACTGATTTCTCTTCTCCGAGCCTGCATTAAATTAGTGTGGATCACACACACACACGCACGCACGCACACACACACGCACAGCCGAGGTGGCTCATTTAAACATAGCCTGCTCCTTGGTCATTATATTGTGTTGGTGAAACAGTTGTTGAGCTTCTGTGCCATGGCCTCGCTGGTTCCCGATCTGGGCAGCGTGTTCAAGTCACAGGGGAACCTTTTAAATATCTGGATGTCCAGGCCACACCCTGGACAGTTATCTGAGAATCTCCAGCTGTATGGACCAGGGGGCAGTACTTTTAAAACTCCCCAGCGGCTCTGACGTGCTGTCAAGTTGAGCACTGCCTGTTTCCTTCCATATCCCAGGTGGAACTCGCCCATTTGACCACCTTAGTAGGTTCACGGTGGTGGGTCAACTGCTCTGTTTCTGGGAAGCACATGGGAAGCCCTAACAGCTATTACTGTTCGCTCAGCTTACTTCTTATTCTGCCCCAATAATTTTAGAAGGAAAAATAACTGTGACTACAGATGTGAGAATACTAGAATAGTCATATATAACCACACATACATGAATACACATGTGTGCACTTCTGGATGTGAATGTATGCAGTTAGACAAAACATTAATCAGCTAATCAGCTTTCTTTTTTTCCCACTTTGCCTAGCTGCCGCACTGCTCTCTTCCCCCTCAAAACAAGGAAAGTTCACTTTTGCTTGGATTAAAAAAAAGTGTTTTTTAATTGCTTTTTTTTTGAGTGTTATATATGACAGTTTTCTCCTTGGAAAGCAGCATTTTGATGTTTTAAAGTCAATATATTTTATCATTTTGAGTAGATCTACTTTTTAGATGCAATTTTGTTGAGATATATTCCCACACCATAGAAACCATCCAAAGTATCCAGTCGCTGGCTCACAGCATCACCGCATAGTTGTGCCTAGAACCCCATGATCGAATTTAGAACATTCTCATTACTCCAGAAAAGTAATAAGAATAAAAAAGAAAACCCAAATCCTCCCAAACCCCACCCTTCCCCCTCTCCCCCTCACCGCCCCCCCATAATAATTTTTTTCATGGAGAATCATAAACTCCTCCCAGAGATCTTCATATTGACCCATCACCTCTAATCACTAGTTCCCAGGCTCTGGAGAAGTTCCTTGTTCCTTTTGTTCTGACTGTAGATAGTTGACACAGCGCGACCTCCTCCATGGGGCGGCCCTTCCCGTACCTGGGCAGTGGATGCTGATATCCTTTGAGCTGGTCCTTCTTCCCTTCACCTCTCTTCTTCCACCTCGCTAGATGCTACTGGACCCCAAGGCCCAGTCTGGCACCCTCTGCCCTCTCCACTTCATATTTTTCCTCAGTAGGATTATTCTTACTCAGGTCCTTAAATAGCACCTCAAATTAGTATCTCTGGCTCCATGTGTCAGAACTTCCAGGGGCGCTTCTGGACTGCATTTGTGCATGTTAATGGGATTTGTGGTGCCGTCTGTTGTGACCTGCAGCTTCTTTGGTGAGGTCTTACCTTGGGCAGAACCAATTGCCTGTTTTTTTTCTCCTCCGTTGCAGCTGGTGTCTGCAGAAGCATAAAACCCAGGACCAAAACAAGAGGTGCAGGAGGGGATATTGGGTGGGACAGTCCCTGAGGAACAGAGTTGGTATCTTGGATGTTTCCTCCAGATTATACTGAAGCTGAGCCTATGTGAAGTTGTGTGGTCTTGCTTTAAAATTGAGACTGCCCAGTGATTTCGGGATGAAGCTGTTATTTCATGCAGGGCCCCTGGGGTCCGCCTGCCTGCTGTTCAGGTCTCCGCCCCGCTGCTCTCTGGCTGTGTGGTCCCGGCCCAGCCACTTCAGTGCCTTCTACCTCGGCTCCTTTGTTGTTATAACAGGGATAGTGATAATTCTCTTGCAGAGTCAGGGTGAGAATTAAATAAGGTGATGGAAGGAAAAAACAGTGCTTGAAACACAGCGGAGCACTGTTCATGATTGTCAGGGATCAGTACTAAATTGCCACGAAAATTCCACCATACCCTTGCATGCTCAATTTCTCCCCTAGGCAAAATGTTCTTTATAATTGTAAGCTGTCCATAATGAGGGAATCAGAATCGAATGCTGATTCAGACCTAGTTATACATACCCAGGTCAGGTACAGGAAGCCTTGTGAAAGCATAGTGGAAGGTTGCTGTGCATCTGTCAGACGTCGGGCAGAGACTTTTGGTGGAAGGAGGGCCTACCCCCACCGTGAGATGCGGAGACTGCCTTGTGCGATTGAGGTGAGCGCCCACACAGGGCCTTCTGGGCTGCTGCTGCTTTCATGTTTTTATGGTATTTAAAAGTGTTTTTTTTTTTAATTACTGTATCTTATTAATAAGACATGTTCTTCCCTAAAATAGTATTGCTAAAGAAGTTATTGTGCTTTAAACCATAAAGTTGGCTCTCCATTCCCAAATGCTGTGTCATTTTGACTTTCAGTAAATCACTGTCACTTCACTGAACCTGTGCCTACAGGGAAAATAGAAGAGGCTCATGCAGCCTGCCTTCCCCAAGGCTTTCACAAGAAGCAAGGAGCAGTTTGAGTTTCTTCAGACAAAGCAGATACATGAAATGGGAAATATCAGTAAACGGCCTTATTTAATTATTAAAGTTAAAAAATTTAAAAGAAACTTTCTGAAATTACAGAGGTCCATTTACAAAGCCGCGTGCGCGCGCGCGTGTGTGTGTATGTGTATGTAACGCGCTTTATCCCTAAGAAAATAACGTCAACTTGCTCAACTTTGTGATCATAGTAGAAACTGAGGTAGGTGAGTAAACAAATATTCTCTGTGGCATCCTTGAAATATTAAAATGTATATTGCTCTTCAGTGAAAATGTAGCTGGATTATGAAAAGTAAAAGGATACATTATTATGTAAATAAACTTAACACTAGAATAAATGCAGAAATTTCTTTCTTCAGCAACAGTAGCTGTGGAGATGCCCTTGCTGTGTATATAAAAATCATCTATCCATCTGCTTTTTTAAATGTATCTCCCTACACATATGTATTTCTGTATCTATACATACACACACAGAGGCAAATATGTGATATGTATATCATAAGAAATTTTGTTTACAATGTGTTTTTTTTTGGGGGGGGGAGAGGGGGGCCAGGAATCCAACTCGGGTCTCCCACAAGAGAAGTTAGAATTCTACCACTGAACTACCTGTATACCCCCTCCCATTTGCTTTTTAAAGTGACTTTGCGTAAGTCCTGGAGAGAGTATTAGGCACTAAAGTAGAAGCAGAAGAGATGGGTCTACAGTAGAAAGTATTAAAGCAAAGTGAAGAAGAAAAGCCAGGGGTCAAAACGTGGGACTGTATGACTCAGTAAATCTTGTGGTGGACAGTGACTGTGATTAATTGTACAAGTATAGAAATTGTGTCTTCCATGACCTAGAACAAATGTCCAAAACTATTACGAGGAGTTAATAATAGAGCGGCATATGGGAAAAGCTGTAGGTATTGCAAACTGTGAACTTGGTTAACAGTAATATCATAACATTCTTTGTTATTCCCATCAACGGTAACAGATGTACCACACTGATGCTGGGGATTGGTGTTGGGGGGAGAAGGGGTGTCGTAGGTAGATTCACATGTCAACTTGGCAATGTGATGGTGCGCAGTTCTGTCACCATGGACTTAAGTCAGCATGTGAAATTCATCTATGGCTGATTACATCTGCTGTCAGCTAAGGGCAGTGCCTCCCACAGTGAGTGACATTAATTTGATTAGCTGGAAGGTGAAAGGAGAGAGGTCAGAAGGGAGCTCATCTTCTCAGACCCAGACATTTGGAGATGCAGAAAGGAATCACCCCGGGGAAAGCCATTTGAACCCAGAAGCTGGCAGGAAGGCCAGCAAAGAACCGTGTGCCTTCCCATGTGACAGAGAAAGCCAGAGGAAAGTCCGCTGCCTTTCCTCTGAAGAACTGTACATTTTAAACTAACTAAATCCCCTTTATAAAAGCCAGTCCATCTCTGGTGTATTGCATTCTGGCAGCATCAGCAAACTAAAACAGATTTTGGTACCAGAGGAGCAGGGTGCTGCTGTGTTTGAAAATACCAAACATGTTGAAATGGCTTTTTAAATGGTTATGGGGAGGAATCTGGAAAAATTGTGAGAAGCTTGGTAGAGGAAGCCTAGAATGCTTTGAAGAGACTGTTGATAGAAATATGGACTCTAAAGATACTTCTGTTGCAGATTGGAAGGAGGGTGACCCTTGTTTTGAAGTGGCAAAAAGTTTGGCAAAATTGAATCCTAGTGCTGGATGGAAGGGAGAATTTGGATTCAACAATCCGGGATACTTGGCAGAGGAGATTTCTAATCTGAGTGTGGAGGATGTGGCCTGATTTCTCCTAGCAGCTTATGGTAAAATGCGACAAGAGAGGGATAAATTGGTGACTGAACATTTGGGTGCAAAGAAACCAGAAATTGATGGTATGGAAAATTCTGGGCTTCCAGAAAGTGAGACCCCTGAGGAATAGTGCCCCAAGTGAGGATTTAACCAAACATGGAACCAGTCAGCCATTATAAGACAAGCCAGAATTAGGGATGAATTTATCCAGAAAGGATTTGTGGACGCCCTTATGTCTGATGGCTTCGATCCCTGTATGCTGCAAGCCAAATCACCAAATTTTTTGCAGGACCTGTGTAACAGAACTACTACCAGTTTGGAGTAACGGGGACAGAAAAGAGACAGATTGAAGGAAGGACAGCCTCAGAGGCAGAACCATGGGAGCTAAGATTGGAAGCCAAGAAAGCTTGGATCATGTGAGCAGATCCACCTGTATGTGTGTAGGGGATGAATTTGCCCCAGAGTCAGAGGTCCAGCCTTCCACCTTGATGTTCAGGAAAAGTTCTGGTGCCTCAGGCCTCCAAGAGGGTGGAGCACATTTCCCAGGGATTGTGGGGAACTTGGCTGCCACCCCATTGTTCTGAAGGGGTTGAGCATGTGCCCCAGAGATGGCAGAGAATCTGGGTACCACCTAGATGCTTGAGGAGGGTGGGTCTGAAAAAAGGTTGTCTCCCCAGTGTGCTCCAGTGTTGCAACCCTCATCCCAGTGTTTGGAGAGAACAGAGCTGCTATGTAGGTCCTTGGAAAGGATGGGACTGCCACTTTCTAAATCTCTGAGGATAAGTGACTCTCAGACCTTGAAATCTAATGGAGTTTGCCCTGCAGGTTTTCGGAATTGTTTAGGTCTGGTGACCCCTGTTTTTCTTCCAGTTTCTCCCAATGGCAATAGGGAGTGTTTATCCTATGACTGTTCTTTCTTTATGTATTGGAAGCTTGTAACTACTCTTAGTTCACAGGTCCACAGCCAGAGGAGAATTTTGTCTTAAGACAGACCATGCCTGTTACTGACTTTGATGAGATTGTGTACAATTTTTGAGTTGGTATTTGTATTGTTCCTGAAATGGTTTAAGGCTTTTGTGATATTGTGATGAAATGAATGTATTTTGTATATGGGAAGATTCAGTGCATTGTATGCAGGACAGATGATCATGTTAGATGAAAAAATATGTCTGTATTATTTTCTATTTAGAGACTAAGTATGATTTAAAATGATGTGTATAGTTGCCAGTATCACAAAGGGTGGACTCTGTAGTAGTTAGGTTTAAGTGTCAATTTGGCCCCGTTCTGTTGCTGTGGACTTAAATCATCAGCACGTGAAATTCATCTATGACTGATTACATCTGCAGTCTGCTAAGGCGAGTGCCTTCTGCAATGAGTGACGCTTAATTTAGTCAGCTGGAGGCTTAAAAGAGAGCGGTCAGAAGACGGCGCAGCAGCTCAGACCAAGACATTTGAAGATGTAGAAAGTAATAGCCCTGGGGAAAGCCATTTGAACCCAGAAGCAGGAGGGAAGACCAACAGACTTCACCCATGTGCTTCCCATGTGACAAAGCCAGAGGAAGCCAGCTGTCTTTCCTCTGAAGTTAAGTTTGTAACTAAATAAATCCCTTTTATAAAAGCCAGTCCATTTCTGGTGTATTGCATCCTGGCATCATTAGCCAACTAAAACAAAGGTATGAGGTATGGGATGTTTTGGGTTTTCTCTCTTTCTTTCTTTCTTTTTTTTTTTTTTTTTTGGAGTAATGGAAATGTTCCAAAATTGATTGTGATGATAAATGCACAACTATTTGATGAAACTGTGAGCCATTGATTGTATCCATTGTATGCAACGATTCATCAAATCATTGATGAAGTGTATGCTGTGTGAATATATCTCAATAAAATTGCATTAGAAAGTAAACTGACAGTAAGGGCACAAAAATAAGTGAGAAGTGTTGGGTGGAGCAATTTTGAGCCTAGGCCGTCTTTGAGAGGGCAAATGTATTAGGTGACCAAAAACCCTTAATCAGGGAAGAACACTGGTTTGGCATTTCAGGTGCATTGCTTGGAGGTCTACCTGTCCCTAAAGTTGTCAACTTTGAGAATGTCAATTCATTTATTTACAAATTGATCAGGTCCCACCTTTATCTGCTACTCGCTGAGAAAAGCATAGAGAAAAGTGGTCCGAACCATCAGCTAACTTCTGCAGCACTGGTTCGGACCATGTCTGCCATTAGAGCACATGTCATTGTAAAGGCACTGCATGTCCATTCGAGGCACCCACAGTCAGATGCAGGTCTTCAGGGAGGTTTTGGAAGAGGGAAGGAGTACGTAGCATCTGGGAAAGGGCACAAGGCTGTTCTACATCTGGCAGCTGTCTCAAAAGTAGGACTAGGTGTGTATCTGAAGTTCAGAACCAATTGCGAAATGTACAGAGATGACCTTTTCACGTTGCAAAGCACGTTAATTTTTCTATTATAGGTGCACCTGTCTGGAAATATGTCCGTGGACCAATTCGCAGTGTCCATTGATTTGGTTTTTGTTTGTAAACAGGGAGCAGCAGCAGGATCTTTCCTACTAAACAGGATGGAGCCTGGGCACCCCCCAGCTCTAAAAGGGAGGGTGTGCCTCTTGTGCCAGGGCTCTGGGGCAGAGCTCTTCCTCCATGTCTGTGCTGAAACTGGGGAAGGTTGCATGATCTCTGGCAGGAGATTTAAGAACAAGGAAATTATTATTTTGATTTTTTCACTGCAACATGTGTCTAAAACAATTTTTTGAAGCCATCAAAGATTGTAGTGTATTGAACAATGGAAGCATAGCCATTTTGCCGTATGGTAAAAGGCAAGATGGTCTGACACTGACCGTAGATGGTTTGTCCTTTTCAGTGTGACCTTCAACTGAGTGAAAATGTGTGACCTCAAGTTTGTCTGCCAGGATTGTGTAATTTGGCATTTCCAGTAGGCCCTTCATTCCCTAATACCTCTAGATTGATTTCAGAATATGCCAGAATTGTATATATCTTTTCTTTTGCCAGAATTGACTCTAATTAAAAAAATTATATATATAAGGTTTAGGATCCCAAATTATCTCCTCTCATGAAAAACATGTCTTACCCAACCCCCCACCTGCCCTCAGGCATATCTCCCAAGCTTTAGTGTCCTGTAATTTGGACAGCGGAAATGACTTCACTTCTCCTCATCTGTCCTTCCTAAACCATTTAACGTTGAGCCATACAGCCTGCTTAGTTCTCATGATGATTACAGTGATTTATTTAATAATGCTTTCAAACTGAACAGTATTGACTTTTCAATGGGACATCATTAGTGAAAATTAAGGGGGATTTAGTAGGTGTAGTCTGAAATGCCCTGGCCCCAGCTGTGTGGACATTATTAAATAGAGTATGTGAGCTTTGGAAAATGACTTGGATAAGTGCTGTCCAGCCTCCTAGTGAAGGTTGGGATCAGTGAGCCGCAGAGCTCTGTCCCCTGACCAGCGCAGTTTCCTTCTCAGCTGCTGGCCTGACATCTGACACGCGGGAATGAGGTGTGTCCCTCGGCGTCACTGACCCTCAGAGAGAAACTCAAGGGTTTCCCCCAGAATCATACAAATCACTTAAATTGTTTAGAAATAAAATTTAAAAATTAATTTTTCTCACTTGTAAAAACAAAGGAATATTAAATCTTTTTCAATTAAATCTAGTTGTTATTTTAATTTCGGGACGTTTTAGGTGACAGAAGATAAGAAAGGCAAAGCAGCGAGGAGGTTGGGGGAAGTCTCAGTGCGTTCTGAAATTAAAGTTGAATACGTCTCTCTTGGCCTGCCTGCTTCTTAACTGGCCTGGACACTTAGGCAATCCTTGCCCTTAAAAGGACCATAAAGTAATAAAAGGAGTTTGTTTGCTGTTCTTTTGGTCACTGCAAACCTTTAGGTCTTATCTCTCAAGTCACAGAGCCACAGTAATCCACCCATAATAAATTCTCTCCTTGAGGGAGAAGCTGCATATCTTATTCACCTCCCCTCCCCTCCCTTCCCCCCACAGGGTTTTCCAGGTAGTTGCTTTCATTCAGCTGTGGTTGGTGGCAGGTTCAGCTGCAGGCAACACGATAGCATGGCACGCCCCATTCAGAAAGCCCAGTGGCAAATTCTATATAGTCCACGATTTAGCTTTTAAGTCTAAAACCTCTGGGGGGCACCAGTGAGTAAAACAGTAGACTACAGCGTAGTCTAGAAAATGAAGCCACGCGAGGTGGGAAGTGCAGGGATGTGGTGACGGCAAGGGGAAGGGCCGTTGCCGCTTGTCTCTGCCGGCATGTTTCCCCTGGGGGTAGAGCCTGGTTGTCCGTTCAACGGACAGTCCAAGCCCTGGACTCCCAGGATCAGAAGATTCTCCGGAGACCTGAAAACCTGCCTGTTGGCTGTGCGTTAATCTCGGCAGCATCTTCCCTGGTTGCGGTTTGGTGCTGACATCTGCAGTCATGGAAAACCCAGCTCTTGACATTCTGGTAACTTCCAGTCACAAGCCTAGTTCTGTCTAACAGAACAATTAAAAAGAAATCCTTCCATATATTAGCCTTTTTCCTTATGAATCTGGTCTTACTTTCTCCCAAGGAAACACAGCTTCCTATGACTCGCAGTGTTACGGTCCAGAACCTCTATGATAAATCCTAGGCTGCTGTCTTCTGAATACCTTCTAGTTTTTCATCATCCCATTGGAAATGTCTTGCCCAGAACATGTGGTGTGAGGACCGGAAAATAGGGAAAACATGTCCCCCTTATTTGACTTGGAAGCCACCTGCTGACAGGGCCCATGATCCTGAGGAATACTGAGGCTCTGGTTCAGATGCCCTCCTTCCTTGTGTCTGCTTCAGCTTGTGTCTTCAAGTAAACTTTTTAAAATGGAAGTGTTCATATGTATCCCTGCTAAATTCATCTTTCAGATAATAGCCCAAGATTTTGATCTGTTGATATAATTTTGGACCTGATTCTCTCCTTCTCTTCGCTTTGATTGATCTACAGATATAAAGCCTCTGTTTCCATATCAACCCTTAATAAAAATGCTGACAAGAGTGGCAGGGCATTTGCCAGACTCTTTCCTTCCACTTACCTACTTCTCCAGCCTCCCTCAGGTCCATTGTAGGAACTTGTTATCTATGCTCACACCCCTGAAATAAGTCTTTTTTCTTTTTAATTTAAATTTTTTTAAAAAAACATAACAACATACAAACACAAACATTCTTACCACATGATCATTCCATTGTTGGTATATCATCAGTAACTCACAATGTCATTACGTAGTTGTATATTCCTCACCATGGGCATTTCTTAGAACATGAAATAAGTCTTTTACACTGCCAGAGTGGAGCCCTGGGAAGAAAAACCAAACATGACTGATTCTCTTACTCCTGCTTTTTCCTTCTCTTCCTTCATTACCACCTTAGATCCTCTTTCCCCACTTGGACGAAATAGTTATGAAACTGGTATTGCAAGTCTCACTCCTTCCCCCCTTGCAGGCCCTCCTCCACCAGCTGTCAGACTGGCCTGCCTGGAACACACTGTCATTGAAACCCCTCAGTGGCTCTCCGTTGCCTTTGTTTGATGGAAGAACATTTTAAGACTTGGCTACTGCCTTCCTCCGTCAGCCCCCAAAGCACCCCATCTTGCATCCTGGCCATAAATCTACCATATCCTAAAGTGAGAACAAGGAAACACAATTTCTTATTATTTTTCTAATGGCATAGCTCCAACATTAAATCAAACATGACTGCTCACGCAGACCAGCAATGAATTAGGTAACTTGGAGACACAAGCCCTGGTACTGGTGTGACTCTTTTGTTGAACCCAGTGATGGATTTCTCTGCCTCGTTTTGTATCTATAAAATTGAATTTCTAGCCTAACAAGAGCTTCAGTATTCAGAGAGTGTTATTCAGTAACACATGAATAACACAGTATTCATGTGTTAAGTTCCCTCAAGGAATTTAAAAGTTCATAAAATGTACATTAATAAAATATTGCCAGTGAGGGTAATGAACAGGAGGGCCTGCAGGCATTGCGCCATATGTTCCCAGGCTAAAGTCTAATATGGCATTTCCTAATGTTTGCAACTTACCTAGTGATGCCTCAAGTTCCGGAAGAGGTTTTAAAGAAAGCTGAGCCTCCACACCTCACGTTCAGGTCAGCAAGCCTGCAGGGTGTAAAGTGTGTTTATGGCAGAGCAGACGTGGGAAAACGGAGCCTGTTGGCACAGAGAAGAGCTCACCATGCAGAGAGGATTTATAGAAATGTTATAAAAGGCACGGCAGGGACCTGCTACTTCTTGGCTGATGGCACTCTCGCTGCTAGAGCAGTGTTTGTTGTTTCTCTTTATGCCTGTTAACAAAAGGTAGTAAAATAAAGGCGATCAAAGTGAACCTGCCTGTTTACCATCCAGTCCATGCGGAGAGGCAGTCTCCTTTTGTGCTGTGGCTTCCTAGAAGCTGGGTAGGGTGCTGCAGGGACAAAGGGGGGACCTTGTGCCTTTACTGCCACAGAAGCCCTGGGTAAGTGGCTTCGTTCTAGGAGACTGAAGACGCCCTGTTGCTTCAAGAATGGGAGTGGCAAAGAACCAGCTGGGTGCCTTTGTCTCTCAGGGCTAACACCCTGGGCTGGCCTTGTCATTTTTAAGCCACGTGAGCTTCTTAAGTTGCATTAAAACATGCATTTCTCTTAACTCCTTCTAGAAGCAAACTGTAACTTACCATGCATTTCTCTTAACTCCTTCTAGAAGCAAACTGTAACTTACCTTGAAGACATGCGTTATATATTTTAAAATATTACTGAAGTCTAGTAGTTTTGAAGACATAGTCATTCCCTCTCATGTAGAGACCTAGAAAGAATTTTGGCACTTCTGGACCCCACTAAAAAGTAAAAAACGTTGCTGTCTGTAGAACTTGTAATTTACAGTTCAATGCAGCAGTAGTCCTTTGTGTTTTCCCTTATAGCCCTCAAATAGTAAAAATCAGGTTTTTTCCCATTTCCATGTTTTTCATAAAGCTCTCTAGGCTTTTAGAAAGGAAAGTTGGAGGTATGCTTTCTGCTGGGTAAGGCAGATTTCTCTCAGTTCATTCACGGACTATGCTATAAAATCGTGGGATGTGTAAATATGCACAGAACCTCTGTGTATGTGTGCGTGCTGACCATTCAGTACATGCCCGGCAGGATGAGTAGATAAAAACATGAAGGTCAACCCTGCTGGAGTTGGTAGTGGAACAGGAAACACCTTGGAAATAATTACAGAGCAAAAGGTGACCAGTTACAACAAGCCGATCATGAAGTTCAATACCAGCAGTTGTCATTTATTAAGCACCTCTGACTGCCAGCTCCCCGCTCATTCAGGCGTCACCCCAACCCTGTAAGGTGAGGGATGCCTTCACCCCCATTTCACATGCAACACTGAGGCACCCAGAGGAAGTAAGTGCTCAACAAATGTGTCTGACACGTACTTAACGGACTCAGAGTTTCTGCTCCACGCTTAAGGCTTTAGAGAGGTGTTTGACTTGCCTTAGAGCGCCTGGGGTTCCCTGGTAGACAAGTAGATCCAAGGACTGAGACGAGGCAGGGGAGTAGCCTGCAGGTGGGATGCTTGCTTTTGACTCTCTAAGCAGACTTGATGTTCATTAAAAGGCAAAACCAAAAGCAACAGATTTTTTTTTTAATCTGACATATTTTGTAAATTAATGGAAAATTTAAACTTTTTTCCATATAGCATGAATTCTAAGCAGCCTAGAAATGGGGACTCTCAAAGTGAGAAAGCTTACTTCATCAGAAAACAACAATCACATGATGGCGTGCTTTGGAGAAAACCATCCAAGCAAGCACTCAGGTTGGGCCCAGGGTTGTGAGAGGCCCAGCCCTGCCCAGGGCAGTGGGGGCTGGGAGAAGTGGGTGGGATGTCATCGAGGCCCAGCTCTCCCTGTGGGGGATTCTTCTCTCTCGCTTCTGTCCTTTCGTCCTGACTTGCTGGAGAGGCTCTTCCCACCCGCCGTCTCCTGGGAGCAGGCATGGCTCCCCCCTGGCCCGTCTTTGTTGGAGGGTCCTGGGCACGTGGCCCCCTCAGGACCACGGCTGCAAACCTGTGTTCCTGCAAGCTCCAGGCTTGTGAGACTGTTGGGAAGCTGGGCTCCGTGGCTGGGCTCGAAGGGAGCCAAGGAGGACCAGCCACGGCCACGTCCATCCAGGGACCTGCAAACCTTGCTGTGATAGAAAGCTCGGCCGAAGAAGAAAGAGGGAGAAGGAAAAGCCTTCCTACCCGGAGCCCTGCCTCCCTCCCGCAGAGTCTGCGGCCGCCTGTGCGAGCAGCAGCGCTGCACATCTCCTCCCGCCGTGCTGCTGCTCCTGCCGCCCCGGGAAGAGGGAGCTGCTCCACAGAGTCCCCGGCCAGCATCCCGCAGCCTCCCTGCTGGAGGGAGGGGACGCTCGGGCCTCCTGGACTGGGACATATCGGGGTTATCAGTGCTTCCAGGCTGGCCCCCTTGCGCGGTGTGCTGAACGTTTTCAGGGAGAAGACTTGGGGAAGGCACCACAGCAGGAAAGAGCAGCTGGTATCTCATGGCACAGGTTAGCAGTGGAGGGAACAGCTGAGCCTGCGTGCCTTTTATCGGGGTTTTTCTGGAAGGAATGAGTGAGCGAGAGTGCGAGTGCATGTGTGTGCGTGTGCGAGCGTGAGCGCATGTGCCTGTGGAGAGTAAGTGGGAGGGGGCTGCGGGGGAGGTGGGGGGTTGCTGCTAGGTGCTGGGGACAGCAGTTGCCAAGTGGCCGGTGGTAGCTGTCAGCTGTCAGCCCACTGTTTACCCACAGAGGATCCATTACAAGTGCTCAAATGAACCTGCAGCCTAGGGACCAGCGGCTTCCTGGGAGCTGCAATTACATACGCCTGTATTTTTAATATAATAATAATTAACAACCAAACCAAGTCGCAGCGGTATGCCTGGATCAGCTGCAGCAACCCGGCAGGAGAGACTGAAGAAGACCTGTGCAAGGCCGGTGCCCCGTGGCTTATTCACCATTACTGAAGAAGACGAACAGCAAAGGAATGGAAATTCCAGAAGACCGAAAGGTATGCCCTTAGCTCCTCGGCCGGGGCTGGCCCCTGCCCTTCCCCAAGCTGCCTCTAGCACCTGTCACAAACTATATTTTTTTGTGCATCCTGTGCATAGTGTTCACCATCTCCTAGGACTGTTTGTAGGGTTGTGGGTGCATGAGATGGGGAGTGGCATCTGCAGATTAGGTTGCTTTCAGATCAGACTCCTTTTTGCCCCATCTGTCACCAATTTTCGCGCTCTCGGCTTACTGTCCCATCAGGAGGAGCAAGCAGGGCTGGGCAAGGTTTGAAGGGACATCTCTCCACCGTTGTTGAGGTGGCGGAGGGTTGCTGCTCACTTTGATGAAGTGGGATTCTCCTTTAAAGGGCTGTCTGGAGGGAGTGACATAAGCCTTTCCTCTTCTATTCCTAGATGTTGAAAGTGGGAAGAGGAGTTGAAGCATGGAAACCGACAGTAAGGACAAAGCTAGGGACCTGAGGTTTTACAGCCTCTGATGGGAACTCTGCTGAAGTCTGGGGACAGAGTTTGGAATGCTCCAGCTACGGAAAAGGGAGGTCTGATTCTCGTGTTGTGCTTTCATAACTCGTCCAGCTTCTAGAGCTCTCAACATGGGCCAA
The DNA here is from genome assembly GCA_004026745.1 of Myrmecophaga tridactyla. Lineage (NCBI taxonomy): Eukaryota > Metazoa > Chordata > Mammalia > Pilosa > Myrmecophagidae > Myrmecophaga > Myrmecophaga tridactyla. Next base: position 11,672 of record PVIY010028832.1, on the reverse strand, counting down.
GGGGCAGCCCTGACTCACAGCTGCCTTCCCAGGGCTTTAATTATAAGTTAGAGATGGCAGCAGAGGCCATTTTTGAAGAAGAGCTGTAGAGCTCGCGTTTTGAGTTTTCCAGTGCCTTAATTTTTGCAGCCCCCTTCCTGGAAATATCTAAGCTGTTCTCTCAAGCAGGCACGTTATAAGTTTTGTGGATTTTATTTGCTGATTGCATTTTAGCTTGCATTTAAATTGTTCTCCCACTGAGATACCAAATTTCTCTTAGTGTACTATGGAAAGGCAGCATGGCAAAGCAACAAGCAAATATTTAAGCAAGGATAGAATGAGTGTTTATATAGAATCTGGGGTTGGAAAAATGCTGGTTTTCCTTTTCCTCCTGGTTCTTGAATGAATTTTAGCTGGCTTTGTTAAACAGTATTGAAACCTACCTTAATCCCAGAAGTTTATTTTTACTTCATTTTTAAAGGACTGAATGTAGGGAAGTTCTAATAAGTATAATCTTCTTATTCAAGTTGATTTTTGTTCTCAAGGCTTCTGCCTGAGAACCAAACAACCTTAGGAATAGAACAATATATGACTGGAAGGTAACTTATGGATTCTTCACTTATGGATTCTTATCATCTTTGCTCCTGAGTTGGTTGAACCAGAATGTGTTGCTTTCAATGAAAACTCAGAGAGTGAATTGAATTGTTAGTAGCAAATCATTTGGCCCACTGTAGGAGTTGGTAACTTTATAAATTGATGTGGATTTGTTGAATCGTGCCCACATATATTTTTGGAAGCATTCTTCCTGATTTGTGGCACTTTTTCTTTTGAGTGTCCTGGAACAGTAAATTAAGATAACCACACATTTTGGTTTTGGTAATTTTCCTGAATTCCCCCTCTGTCTTTTTCCTGTGTGTGTGTGTGCGCGCGCGCGTGCGCTTCCAGTTTTTTTTTTTTTTTTTTACATGGGCAGGCACCAGGAATCGAACCCGGGTCCTCTGGCATCACAGGGAAGCACTCCTGCCTGCTGAGCCACCGTGGCCCGCCCTCCAGTTGTTTTCTGTATTGTATGTGAATTGGAGAGGAATGGGGTAAAAATAGGTGCTTCTAAAAATCTGTATTTTTTGGCAATTTATGCAACTTCTTGGGTAAAAGGGTCTTAAATCAAGGAGTTTCTGATCCCGTACTGTTTTTCTTTTTCCACCACTCCATACATCAAAATAAACAAACAAAACCAAAAGAAGAAAAATAGAGGGAAAAAAATATTCTGTGCTGGTAAGAGTCCAAACATTCTGTAGATCTCCTCATCTCTTCAACATATTCTTAAAGAATAGAACTATTGGCTTTGATTCGGAATTTCACACCAGTTCTCTCTGAGCAGTCGGAACATTCACTCTCTGGCCCAGTGCTGTCCAGTGGGACGTCCTGCGGTGATGGGAATGCTCTGGTTTGTGGTGTCTGGCGGGGTAGACACTAGCCATTGGGGCCACAGTGCACCTGAAATGTGGCTGGTATGACTGAGAAACGGGTTTTACAGTTTTATTCCATTTAGTTCATTTAAATTTAAATAGCCATACGCGGCTTGTGGCTACCCCAAGGACAGCACAGCTCCAGTCTCCAGAGCGGTGACCCTCTGCATTTTTGTCCACTCTGCCTGTCCTGTCCTGATGGCTTCCGAGTGCTGGAGGCAGTGGAAGGAACATGGTGATAAAGGAGGCATCATGGAGCAGACAGGCCTGCGCTGCGAGGAGGCGTGCTGACCTGGATGTGCTCGTTCCTCCTTCCTTTCCCACCTAACTCCTGTTGCCTGCCCTGAATAGCATTCCTACCCGTCACCTGTGTCAGTGCCATCTTTTGCAATTTTTAATGGACTGCTCTGTCCTGAATTATTATTTTTCAAAGCAACCTAGCAAGATGATATAACAGGTCATCTTTTATGTGTGGGCTGTTAAGATAAGAGATCAGAAACCTTGTTTCCTTTTCCACCACTCCATGGTCTAATCAGCTAGCCATATCCAAACCTGGTTTTCATGCCAACTGCATCTTTTACATTGTCATCGGGAATAAAGGGGTTTGTTGTCCCAGCTCAGTAAGCTAAAAGCTTCAGTCCAGGATGGCCTTGGTGTACCAAGTGTGTTAATGACAGGCAGTCTCTGTCCAGGTGCCTGGGCTGTGGGTAGCTGTCATGGTGAACCCAGCAGGAATGCATGTGTCGATTACCATCTGGACTCCCAAGTGGTGGCTGCAGACGTCCCTGGTGCATGACCCGGGAGATTGGTTAACTGATGGACGAGATACGTTCTTGAAGAAATGATTACCCTCCCATGTAATCAATAGGACTGTAAGTTTTTATTAACATATATCAGTTAAGTAATGATTGGCAGCAAGCCGGGCTTGTGAGCTGCTATTTATCAGCAGAGCCCCAAGCCTCAGTGTCCTGTTCATGTCTGGTCTGGCTTAGGGGAGATTGTTTAGGTGCAGCAGTAACCAAATGCCCTTGGGTAGGTTTCCTGGCAAACCTACCTTATGGTGAATTTTGCTAAGCACAGTGTGATTTTTAAGTAATAAGAAATTTTCCCCCTAAACGAACATTTGCTAAATGCTCACACTGGGCACATTTCTCTGGAGCCCTGTGGCAGTGATGGAAATGGGTAATTGGCAGGCTTCTGCTCTCAGGGGCGTTGACGTGCAGTGAAGGAGAATGCACACAAATAATGCAGGAGTATAAACAAATCAGGGGAAGGGAAAGGAGAAGATGGGACAGCAGAAATGTTAGATATGTGTGAGTATGGGACCGTCACCCTCAAGTTTTCAAACTGGAGCAGAGGGATGACGTATATAGGATCCCATCTCATGTCCTCCCCAAACGCAAGCTGAGGCTGTGCACACGTTCAGGTCCTGTGTCATCAGGGTTCTCCAGAGAAGTAGCCTGTAGGATCTAGGTGTATATCTATATGTTGTATTTCTATCTCTCTATCTCTCTGTCTCTCTATCTCTCTATTTGTCTCTATCTATCTACCTACCTACCTACTTACCTACCTACCTATATTTCTGTGTGAACTGTTTATTAAGAGATTTATTTTAAGAAATTAGCTCGGTGATAGTGGCGGCTGGCAAGCCCACACTCTTGTTGGGGAGGCCAGCAAGCTGGAAACTCAGGCAGGAGTTGATGTTCTAGTCTAGAGGCACAATTTCTTCTTCCCTGGGAAACCCATTTTTGTCTTAAGGCCTACAACTGATTGGATGAGGTCCACCCATATTTTCTGGGTCATCTCCTTTACTTAAAGTCAGCTGATCGTAGGTACTAATCACGTCTAGAAAATGCCTCCACAGCCATGTCTAGACTGTTTAACCAAACATTAGTTAAACATAGTCTAGCCAAGCTGACACATAAAACTCACCATCACTAGTCCCAAGGTAGAAGTGACGGGGTGATGGAAGGAAAGGTTTATTTTAAATTTAGTTGTAGGCTATAGATATCCATAGAGTGTTTTCCTATAAATGAACACTGCTGAAGGCTTCGTGTCTGCAAGAAATGTGATCACCCACACAGCACGTTTTGCTTCTCTTTGTAATGGCCTTCTGACCCATTTCATGAACCACCTGAAGCAATCATCTCGTTGACTTTACGCTCCTTTCTTGTATTTTATGTAAAACCTGATTGACATTCAGCTCTAATATCAGATTTACTCATGAGGCTTGATTCTAAGTGACTTTACTTGATTTTCTAAAAATTATCTTCACCCTCAAAAGATGAAATACTAATTAATCGCTCACTAGACTGATCAGTTTCCCTGGATAGCTTACCACCAAGACAGTCCCTCTAATGGGAAGATCAGCCAGTGGCACTTGTATTTTAAAATCTCTCTGTAGTATCACTTCACATGATACAGAGGTCTCAAAAGAGGGCTTTGAGCCATATTTAGTCTGCAGGTATACTTATTTGGCTCCTAACTTAAAAAAAAAAAAAAATGAGCCAGCATTTAGAAACTGACAGATCTTACTCCACAATCCGGAATTCCACTTCCCTTTAAATATTGGAAGATGTGGCCGTGCTCAGCCAATGTTTCTGTAGGCAGCAGCAGCTGCCACCTGAGATGGGTCCTGTGTACCTCAGTTTACCACGTCTCCCACCCCTCTTCCAGGACGTGTACCACCTGGCCTGCCTCAGTCATTTCCATTGCATTAGTCACTTGCATTTGTAACCCCTGACCTAAAGAACAAGTCCCAGCTCCTCAGTCATGGACTCTCTGGCCATTCTTTTCCTGCTGTGCCTTTGCCTCTTTTCAAGTTCACTTGTCCAGCAGCACCAACTGCTTGCACTCAGGCTAGCAATGGCTCTGTGTCCTGCTTATGGTCTTCCCTCCACTTTCTTCCCCTTTCTTCTCCAGACCTAGCTCCAGTGTCATATTCTAGAAAGCCTCCTTTCTGGAGGCAGTGCCCCCCGCGGTGGCCCCTCCTGGGCTCCTTCAGCACCTCATCATCCTTTTCTGTCCTGCACGATCTCAGTGTAAAGAAGCGCCCTATGTGCACATCCAGCCTCCCCCCCCCCAGACTGGAAGCTTCTCAGGGTCAGGACTGTTCCTCTCTCTACCCAGCTCCAGGAGAGTGCACGGAGCTGTACTGAGCAAAAGCCAGCTTAACAGTCAATGAAGGTTAGCTGTTTTCCAGGCATTCTGTATTTTAGAAGTAGAAATTGCCATGCTGCATGCAAGGGGAACATGATTTAACCTGTGCATAACCAAATTCTCTGTCTAGTGAGGTACAGTATATCATGGAATTTGCCTGCTATATAAAACCAGTTATTTGCTGAGGCTCTCCCAGGTGATTAATCCTAGACATTTAGTGGAAGATTATCATCTGAGCTTGAATTGAGTATCTGTTCAATCAGTGTGTCTCAGGAGCAACTTTAAATTGAATTTAATTTTGCTACCAAAAATTTTCCAGTTAATTTTATAGTACTTGACAGGTACCTGACCATTAGTTAAGCAGAAATTAATACCTTGACAGGAACAAAGGTGACTCTCTTGAAAGGGGTCTTCTTAGATTTCAAATCTTCTAGAAATTTAAAGCCCAGTTTGTGTTGTGCCCTGTATGTGTTATGTTCTAGATTTGCCAATATCAAAAGGCAGGTCATACCCCATCCTACCCCAGACCCAGATGCAAAGGCCCAAAGTGTACCCCAGTGGACAGAAGGCATTGTGTTTGAAATATTTACCAGTGCGCCGTTGAATATTTCTGCTCTTTCTGAAATGCAAGTTCTGCTTTCCAGCATGTTTACCCAGCTATAGTTAGTTGGTGAAAAAACTCTAATAGATTCTGTCGAAATTCCAAAAAATTTACAATCCTGGATCCAATGTAGAATGGAATCAGAGATTAAGATTATAGCCCAAGGAAAATGATTGTCACAGTTTTGATCTTGAGTATTTATTGTTCTGGGGGCTAGATTCACCCTTAAAGACACAGGCCCAATACAGTAGTCACAGGCTATTGACCTGCCACCCTAAACCCTTCACTGGGCACTGCAGGCTGGAGGCTGGGACCACCTCTGTACTGTAATAGGATCACTTTCAAGGTCAAGACTCTAGTCCATCATCAATGGGGGAGGGGGGACTTGGAATAGGAATTGGGGTTGAAATCTCTATCACTCCCTTTTAAAACCATCTCAAATAATCTAGCATAAAATCTAAGTAAAAATGAAGCTTCATGTGCAGGTATCACTTTACCAACAAATTGTTGCCTCTGAGCCCTTATGTAGAACTATAGAAATTTAGGCCTGGCTATTGGCAGAACCATCAGTTTATATGGTGGGAGAAGGAGATGGTAGGAAAAGTTTAGCCAGGTTGACGAGTAAGTCCATGAGCCCCAAGATTGTTAGAAATTTAAATCGTTTGCCATGAGGGACAGCATGATGTCATAGAAGGAGCCCTGCGTGTGGAAATCAGCATGCAACCGTCACGTAACCCTTCCGTGGCTCCGCTCCTGTGTAAAAGGGGTGGTGGCGAGGATGAGAGATGACGCGGGAGCACTCAGCACATGCTCTGGAAAATATTTGGGATTCACACATTATTGGTTATAATAATGATCCTTTGGAACTGCATGCCGCAGGTGTTCTGACAATGTCTACTGACCTGTTTATTCTGTTGGGGAGATGGACTCTTTGGAAGCCATCATGCTTCTCTGTTCCAGCATTAATTAACCAATCTCTTCACGATGAGGTACTTCCCCTAATAACCTACCTCTTGCCCTAACTTGCCTGTGAATGACAATTTCCGCCTCTTTCTGGAGGCCTTTTTAGTTACTTCCCCACAGTAGGCACGTGGGACCAGAACCTCATCTCGTGTTTATTGGTGTGGCTCAGATGTACCAGGTGTCATGACAATGGCTCATTGCAGCAGTTCTGTAATTGCTGTAATTTTGTTGTGTTAAATGAAGGAAACAAATTCCCGTATGTTAGATCATCACACTCTTGCCATTTCAAGTACGATTAAGGGAGGTTACCTTTTATTCTTTGGGATCAGTGGAAAATTTCTGGTTTGTTTAGGCTGGGAACAATAGTCATGATTCTGTGCCTTCTTGGAAACCAATCAAAATGGAATTTTTTTCTCTAAATTTTTGAAGTTTTATTTTTATTTCTTCCTGATGTGAGTGTGTGGGTTTTACTTTTAATAGAAACGTCCTAGGCTATAAGCAAATTTCCTCTAGTGGTTTACATTTATAGATGCTCATTATTTGGGGCTGCCAGTTTTAGGCAGACCATTTTTCTTTCCTCAAATGTTTATTTTCAGTACCAAAACTTCTTATTCTGAGTATGGTTATTGTCTTTTATTTGTATACCTTTTATTTCTCTTTAGTAGTCTTGTTTTACTAGTTAGCAAGGAGTACTAAGACATTTGATAAAACCATAATATATTTATACAAACTTATATGTATATATCTATATTTACATATGTATTTATATTTATATTGGTATTTATATCATATTGATATTGATATTATATTTATTTATATTGTAAGCACCATGTCATATACTGCCCTCTTTTCAATGAATATGCCAGTGGGTGGATGTTTGTATCCTGATGCAGTAGATACTGTCCCCATTGGTCCCTAGTTGGTGTTTCACTTTCTCCTTCTGTGTCTCTGTATCTGGTTAACTCCTACTTGTCCTGCAGTTTAAATATCTTTTCCTTAAGGATGTTCCTAGACCAGAGGTCCCAGGTTCTAGGCTCTCATAGAATCCTGTGCTTGTTCTCTGTTGCTCTGACCGAATCGTAGAGTCATTGCTGGTTTGTTGTAGTTATTTACTGTCTGCTTCGTCAATTTGATCAAGCAACGAGAGGGTCTGCCACTGTCAAACCATGTCCATAGCACCTAATCCAGGCCTAGGAGAAAGTCAAGGCTCTCTGAGTGTTATGTGAACAGGTATGACAATGACATAACAAGTAGACAGGAATGCATCCAATAATGTTTTACATTAAAAATTAATAGCCCTAGAGCTTTTGGTCTTCAGTTTTTTAGTAGCAACCTTCCTCCTTTTCCACCAGGCCGTCATGTAGACGATGCTAAGCGAGATGCAGATGCACAAGTCTGGATGATTAGTTAGAGGCCACACATCAGCACTGCTGCTTGGAGGCAATGATGGAGCAGAGCTGCATGAGGTGGCCTTGAACATGCCAGTGTCCAGGACTTCTTTCTAAACTGCAAAGGCCTGGAGATATCAGATAGGCCGTCACCCTGCCAGATATATGACAATAATATTTGTATCAAAATCCTTTGCCCACTAGCCTTCCTGCTGTCATGGCCCATTAGTTACCTTTCAGCTAAGATCTTATGGCTAGGAGAGTCTGGGAATCTTGCAATGGCCTGCACTGGATCTAATTCCAATGCTAGAGCATTCCAGAAGCATCTTCTACCGTAATCTCTCCTTGAACTGTGAACTCATGATGAACTGCTCATTTTTGAGTTTTGGTGTATACTCATTATGGTCACTGGTATGGGTTGAATTGTGTTCCCCCAAAAAGATATGTTGACATTCTAACCCTCATTTCTTCAGAATGTAACCATAATTGGGAATAGGATCATTGCCAAGGAATTGGTTAAGACAAGGTCATACTGGAATAGGATGGACACCTAATCCAGCATGGTTGACGTCCTTATAGAAAGCAGATGAGAGAGACAGACAAAACACATGGGGAGAGGGTCATATGAAGATGGCGGCCGAAACTGATGTGCTGTGCCCACAAGCCAAGAATGCCACGGATTACCATCCAACACGAGAAACGGCAGGAAGCAAGAAAGGGTCCACCCTACTGGCTTCAGAGGGAGTATGGCCCTGTCAACGCCTTGATTTCAGACTTCTAGCCCCCAGAACTGTGAAACAATAAAATTGCTGTGATTTTAAGCCACCCCATTTGTGATACTTTAATGGTAGCCCTGGGAAACTAATATAGCCATGTTGGAAGTATGAGGAGGCATTTACTTTCCTTTTGAACAATTGAAATTCATTCTCATGACTAAAGCATATGCTGTCAGCTGGGGGAAGTGAGATAAGAAACAAACCCTGAGTCCTCGACTAGTAGAATCACCCTCTCCAGCCTGCCCCTCCATGGAGGAGGAGGAAACCGAGCTGGAGTTGCTGCTAATTTGGCAAAGTTCAATGTGCACATAGTCTAATTCCCTCAGGGCCTGTGCATGTCGGCAGTCACCCTCCGAGATCTCCTTTTATGCTTCTCTTTTGTAATCCTGTCTCTGCATCAGCTTATCTTTTCAGGCCCAGGGAAACAGGTTCTTTGGGTAGGTGGCTTCTGACAGGCCTTCAGTCAGCAGTATAATGACCCAACGTAGCAACCGAGACATCAGGGTTCAAACCCTCAGCTCTGGGTGCTCTCCCTGGGCTGACTCGGGGAATCACATCTGCATTTCATGAGTTTGGTACCTCTGATGCATCTGTGACACTACAGTTGTAAATCCTTCTCCTACCCGCTACGTGGTTTTGTTCTCTGAACTAATTATGCTATGGGTTCTTCTATTGGACCTCATAGACTTCCTATAAAGTCTTTATTCCTTCCTGTATAGGAAGTCTAGAGACTTCTATAGAGTCTGTAGTCTACAAGCATAGGAAGTTATGGACTTCCCCATCTAGTTGTTGAGAATATTATTTCAATGCTAGTTACGTGACTTATGAATAGAAGTACGGACCATCCACTTATCTCAAACATTTTCAGTCTTCAAACAGCGTCACATTTTTTCACAATCCAAATGATTTCAAAACCATCTTCCCTCCACGCTGATGTGTACTCTGGTGCTGCATGGTCTTTACTTCAACTCCGCATAGCCAGACACAGCTTTGGTCTGCGTTGTGACTCGTCACCACCCACTTACAACATCATGGACTCGGAAATCCCCCTGAGCGCCCACAGACTTCACATTCGGTAGAAATGGATTTTGTGCCTACCACGTACTAGGCAACGTGCCCACATAGTGAGCTCATCTTCCCACCTGCTGCACAGCCCCCACTCCTTCCCAACCCTTCCTTTTCTACGTACTCCCAGGCTCCTGAATGCACAGTGTACTCACACCTAACGGTTCTCTTCCAGCTCACCTGCCTTTTTTATAAGGGAGCCCCCAGGAAACCAGAGATGCACTTGTGATGACACCAGGGCCTTCCTGCAGCCATAAGCATCCCTGATATCCAACTGTTTCTGCTTTAGGGCTGAAGAGTATTACTATCTAAAATTGAGCTCTGTGGGTCTCCTCCACCTTCATGTTCTCTCCATTAGCAGAGCCCTCACTGCCACTGATGGTTCTTCTAGTCAACTCACATGCCCTGGTAGACTCCCAGTCTCAGTCACTTTACTTTATTCTTCACATTTCCTCCCATTTTGCTGTGAATATTGAGGCTGTATTAAATCAGCTTGAAGTCATAATTTACTGTCATGAACAGAGGGAGAAATAAGTGTGAGATTATGTATTATATATTATTCTAATTAAAATGCAGCAACAGGAATGAGAAGAAGGCAGATCTTCTGTTTCCACTTGATGTGATTTTGCAGAAGACAGAGGGGGAAGATGTAAAGGACCATTGGCCACCAACAGTGAATTTAACTAAATTGTGTGGGTGTTTCTCCTGAAGGATAATTATAGCGCCGTGTCCAGAGAAGTGATGTTCTAGTGGAGAATTATAGATAAAAGAAAAACAAATTGAATGCTCCTGGCTGTGTCTGAGGAGCTCCCTGTCATTTTTTGTGGGTCACTACTGCTATAGATGCTTCTTAAGAGAGTTTATGTAATTGCTGATCTCTAGCTGCTGCTCGAGGAGAATCAAGTTAGAGATGAGGGGTTCAGGTGATGAATTCAGATGCAGAGCTGTGGTTCAGGACTTTTAATGCCCCTTGGATTCCTTCCCTCAGACATGACTGTGAAAATCATTATAGTGATGGCCTCCTTGGTGATTCCCGGAGTCCTAGACTCAGTTTCTTCTGAGACCAGGTAAACTTAAGAGACGCTAGGTATAGGAAATTGCTTGGTGAGATATGTGACCACTTCAGTTTTCCTTTAGGATATATTCTTTAAAATTCTTACTTTGGTGCTTTGGTCTGAAAGTAAAACAGAGAAGAAATGAGAAAACCATCCTGTTGAGACTGGTGGTCCGTCCTGGGCCAGCCAGTACCCCTGGGTAGTGTCTGTTTCCTCCCACATGGTCCTGGTCTGGAGTTTATTTGCTACAATATTGATTGGAGAAGAGCAGGCATCTGGATCAATCCAAGGCTTGGGATAATTAGGGTGGCCTGTGTGTTGGTGCCATGTTTAGGACGCTTGGTCTCTGACAAGTTAACAAATTGAGAAAAAGTATTCTCCTTACCCCCATACTGATTCAGGACTTGTCCTTGGTGAAAGCCAAATTTTCTGACTGGTAAGCTAAGTAGGCCCAGTTTCAACATTCTAGGAATCTGTGAGATTTTAAATCGGGGTGTATGTGGTGGAGGGGTTGAGGTGAGGCTGCTCATATCTGACCAACCTCGACAGGTCTCTTGGAAGCTCTCGGGGGGAGTGGTTAATAATCGGGGCTCTGATGCCTCGTGGTGACCCCACTTCTCAAACTGTGGGCCTCGGGCAAGGCACTTGGGATTCCTGTGCCTCATCCGTAAGTCAGGGCTAACAGCCACAAGGACCCCAGAGGGTTGGTGAGGTTTAAGTGGAATAAGGTGTAAAGAGTTTGCAGCTGGCCTGGCACTAGCTGGTGAATATGAAAATGGTAGCGTATGATCTGCAAAGTTTTCTTAGTTCCATGGCTTTGTTTTAATAGTTCTAAGAAACCAGCATCTCTGCTGAGACCGCTAAGCTTTGGAGACTTAAGCAAGTTGAAAAAAACAGAAGAGCTGTACTCAGTCCATGAGGAAATTTTAACGAAGTTATGTTGGCCTTAGACAAATTACCTCCCTTTCTCCTTTCTCTGTCTCCTGCCTTCTGGGTCTTCTGTCCACCTCTGAGGGGCCGGAGCTGAGCTCAAGACTCACAATGCCATCTCCTCTAGGGCCTGCTGTCCAGACTGACCCTCAGTCATGCTTGAGCTCAAAATCCTGCCCCTCTACAAGATAAAGGCTCTACAGTCATTAACGGAGATCAAGGCAGCTAGATTACTGTTCAGAGATGTTAGGTGTTTCCCTCTGTCTACTCCAATATACCAGAAAGTT
>PVIY010028831.1:0-32804 GCA_004026745.1 Myrmecophaga tridactyla | reverse complement strand
CCCAAACGGGTGGAGACATGTCGTCACCTAATCCAATTTAACAACCACTCTTGACTAAATCACATCACCCAGGGAGATGATCTCATTACAGTTTCAAACATACAGTATTGACTAGAGATTATTCTACCTTTATGAAATGGGACTTACATTAAAACATGGCTTTTCTTAGGGGGCACACTTCCTTTCAAACCAGCACACCTTCTAAGAGTTTTAAGGTTTTAACTCATGTTTAAGTCCTTGATCTGTTTAAAGTTAATCTTTACATATGATGTGTTATAGGGGTCCTTCTTTTTTTTTGGCATGTGGACATTGTTTTCCCAACATCATTTGTCAGAGCATTCTTTACTCAACTGAACGAACTTGGCCCCCTTGTCAAAATTCAATTGGCCGTAAATGAGGGAGTTTATTTCTGAACTCTCAGTTCTGTTCCGTTGGTCTATATGTCTTTTCTTTTGCCAGTATCACGCTATTTTTTTTTAATTACTTAGCTTATAGGAATTGTAAAACATGAGATCTCCAACACTGTTCTTTTTCAATATTATTTTCACTATTTTCCCTTAACATTCAATATGAATTTGAGGATCAGCCTTTCTATTGCTGCAGAAAAAGGCTGCTGGAGTTTTGATAGGGATTATGCTGAATCTGAAGATTTGCCTTGAGTAGTGTTTCCATAGACAATATTAAGTCTCCCAATCCCTGAACATGGAATGTCTTGCCATTTATTTAGGCATTCTTTAATTTCTTTCAATTTTGTAGTTTTCAGTTTACTAGTCTTTTAACACCTGTGTCCCAGTGAAATTTAACATATTTGTTCTTTGCCCTTTTTTCTTTTTTAACTCAAAAAAAAGCGCTATCATTTTGTTTATTCCAAGACTTTGTGGTATGGGGAAATATTATTGATCCAGGAGCCAGAGGTGGAACTGTAATCCCATCTGTGCACTAATCGGTAGTCAGCCTTGCTGAAGTCTATCACCTCTCTGAGCTTCAGACTATTAATCTTGAAAATAAAGAGCTTGAATCAGAAAAAAAAAAATTCATTCCTAGATACTATGTTCTTTTAGATGCTATTGTAAATACAATTGTTTTCCTAATTTCCGTTTTGTATTGTTCGTTGCTGGTGTATAGAAACAATTGATTTTTTCATGTTGATCTTATACCTTGCAACCTTGCTGAATTCATTTATTCATTAATTCTTTAGACAGCCAGCTGCATTGTTTGGAAGCTTTAATCTTCATTCTTTTATTTAACAGATTAATGAGCTTTAATCTGTTCATTCTTTTATTTAACAATAATTAGCTTATCCTCAGTTCTAGGCTTTGTTCTAGAAAACTTTTGTTTACATTAAACCCTCACTCTATATCCCTGAAATTTCTGTTCTTTAGCTTTTCTTTTTACACCTCCCACCCCCTCTGCATAAACAGTCGGCAGATTTATGCTAAATAAGGGTCATCCTTTAGTTGTTCATGTGTCTTTTCTTTGAAAAATTGTCTTCAGCTGTGACCTTTATGTCCCTAAGTATCCTACCCATCATTGTCTGGTTGCGTTTCAATTTTTTATCTTCCTTGAAATATGGCACCCAGAAATCTTGTCCTGTCTATTTTTTGGCCAGTGCGTAGCATCCTTCCTCTGATTAAAGGTGTCTACCTGTATGATGAACCTGAAGAGTGCATTCAATTCTCTTGGCACCATTACATAGTAATTGTGAATTTCTGATGCCTAAGCAATGGACTTAAACCCACTCTGGAATCGGTCATAGCTCTGTGAAATCATGTCTTTAGGAGGGGCTCTGTTGAGATACATGGAAAGAACAGCATGGGCAAAGCTCTATAGAGAGAGAATTGTGGGATGTGTTCCAGAATCTGAGAGGCCACAGAGTGACCAGGGCAGTGCTGGTTAGGATTGTGTTTGCTCTGACCCCAGCCTGCATCTGAACGGATAAAGACATGGTTGGACTGATTCTCTGCAATGTCCTCGGCATGTGTATGATTGTCCTGTTTCTGTCTGAATCCACTGCACTTGTGGATTAAGATAGATTGTGTTTATATGACACCAAAAGCATAAGCAGTCAAAAAAAACAGATGAATTGGACTTTATCAGAATTAAAAACCTTTATTCTTCAAAGAACACTCTCAAGCAAGTGAAAGAGCCCATGGAATATGAGGTACATTTGCAAATCATGTATCTGACAATTTGCAAATCATGTATCTGACAAGGGATTTATATCTAGAATATATAAAGAACTCTTAAAGCACAACAATAAAGAGATAAACAACCCAGTTAAAAAGAGGCAAAATATCTGAATAGACATTTCACCAAAGAATATATACAGTAAGCACATGAACTGATGCTCAACATCATGAGCCATGAGGGAAATGCAAATCCAAACCTCAGTGAGATACCTCCTCATCCCCACTAGGATGGCTATAATTAAAAAGACAGAAAATAATAAGTGTTGGCAAGGATGTGGAGAAACTGGCACTCTTGTTCATTGCTGGTGGGAAAGTAGATAGTGCAGCCATTTTGGAAAACGGTTTGGCAATGCCCAAGAAGTTAAGCATGGAATTACCATATAACCCAGAAATTCTACTCCTAGGTTAATAGGCAGGAGAATTCAGAACATATGTCCACACAAAACTTGTACACAAATGTTCATAGCAGCATTATTCATAATAGCCAAAAAGTAGAAATAATCCAAGTCTCCAGTCATAAATAGGAATGAAGTACCGAATCATGCTAAAACATGGTGGAATTCAAAAACATCATGCTAAGTGAAAGAAGCCAGACACAAAAGACCATGTATTGTGTGATTTCATTTATATGAAATGTCCAGAATAGGTAAATCCATAGAGACAGAAAGTAGATGAATGGTTACCAAGGGCCAGGGAAAGGAGCGGGGCTAAGGGGGTTGTTATTACAAAAGATTGCTAATGGATATGGGGGTTTCTTTTTGGAGTTGTTTTAGTTTGCTAAAGCTGCCAAGAATGCAACACACCAGAGGTGACTTGATCAGATTTTAATAAGGGGATTTATTTAGTTACTAATTTATGGTTCTTCAGAGGAAAGGCAGCCAGCTCTCATCTGAGTTTCTCTGTCACATGTGATGGCCCACGGGGATGTCTGCTGGCCTTCTCTCCTGGCTTCTGTGTTCCAATGGCTTTTCCCCATGATTCCTTTCTGCATCTCCAAATGTCTGGGCTGAGCTGCGAGTACTGAGATGAGGTATGCTGAGCAGCTGAGCTCTCTTCTGACCTCTCTCTTTTAAGCCTCCAGCTAATTAAATTAAATCTCACTCGGTGTGGAAGGCACTTCCCTTAACAGGCCGACCGCAGATATAATCAAACCATAGATGAATTTCACATACTGGTAATTGAAGGCAACAGAAATAGCACAACAGGGCATCAACATCTGGCCAAGTTGACACCTGAACCTATCACAGGGATGATAAAAATATCCTGGGATTAAGTAGTGATGCTTGTACAATGTTGTGAATATATAGAAAGCTATGGAATTGTACATTGTGTACATTTATATGTAAATGTTTCTTTGTACATTATGATATGTGAATTATATCTCAATTTGAAAAGAAAATAAAGATTATGTAAAAGAAAAAAAATAGAATTTTTACCTGGGGAAGATTTTTGAAAAAGTCCCCTATGAAGATTAGGGCTCATCTAGAGGAAAGAGTTTATAAGGTGAGAAAATGTGCTGAAAGTAAGGAAAATAAATATGAAGACAGAACTGCACTGTCTTTCAAAGCATCAATTCAGGTATTTTTTTGATACTTTTTTCCCAATGTAAAATGTAATTTTCATCAAGCCATCAGGAAAATAAAATTTATTTATGAATTTTTCACTAACAAACATCCAATCAGCCAAAATCCAGGGGGGAGAAAACATAAATCAACCTATAATCCTATGTAACACCTTTTAATTTGAGAGACTAGTATATTCAAAACAAAATCTTGAGCAATGCATTATGATCTTCTATGTAAAGCATCTCGTTTCCTGTCCTAGGCCAGCTGTCACCATTTAAAGAATAGCCACAGGTCTCAGGTGTGAGGGTAGGTCAGGAGGCACAGGTGTGGTCTGCAAGCGATCACAGCTGACCTGTCAGTAAAGCCCACCTGTAGCTTATTAATTCATGCCGTCCCTCTGTTACTTCTGCTGGGCATGTCCACCCAGCCTGAGACAAAATCCTATTTTTAAAAAAGTTAACATGCTTAAAGGGGCACTGGGTTCACATGAAATAGTAATTTTTGCAACAGTAGTTTTCAGTTATTTCAAGTGATTGGTGAGAAATTTTAAAGTGTGAAGTATAAAGTCGTTGCCGATCTATGAATTCTTTACCTGTATGATTAATATAGATATATACCACATGATAAGAACTCGAGTACTCAGGTAGACGCGATGATGGAGACGCTTACCAAGTTTTATGGTTTTTCAAGCCTGACTGTCTTCTCTGAGTATTCCACAGGGTGGCAGTACAGGAAAGTCAGACTGTTAAATTCTATTCCCACACTGTGAATGCTCTCACGCTCAAATAGGGTCTGCCAAATTGAAGTGTGCCTACTTACAGAAGAGTTTTCTGAACTACAAGTAGACGATAAACTTGATTTTAGTTTTTAAATAAAATGACAAGGTGGAAGCTGATTTGGATTACAGTTTGTTAAATATGTACAGATTTTCTTTAACAGTGAGTTCATGTACATTATTCAACGTTTGATTTTATTTACATACCACACCCTAATAACCCGTCAGCCCGATAGCATAGTAATTACACTGCAGTACTTCCTAACATTGCATATGTGGGCAATGATATAGAGTCAAATATGGGCAAATATATTTTGAAAACTCAAGTTATTGAGCTCTTACAGTAATATACAGGGTTCAAATCAGAATGAATATTTACAGGTAAAGACAAACTATGTTATTTAATCAAGACATATAAGACAGTACAGACATGGTTTTTGATAATTTCATAGGCGTTTTGAAAGTTTAACCAAAACCTTCTTAATTGTTCATAGTTTTAAAGGTATTTTTAAATTACTTGCTTATGCACTCTATCTCCCTTTTATGAAACAGTTGACTGTTTTTTAGGTTAGTGAACGAAACCCATAGCTGATACTTGCTGTGAATTTTTGCAAAATCCTTATGATACATGCCAAATCTACAAAGTTTACCAGCGGGAGACAATGCGTAGTGAGAGAGATTTCAGAATTATTCTGCAGCCCATGCAAATCCTTCTGGCAGGTTCTCCAAGGGAAGTAATACTCTTTGGAGCTGCATTTGATGTGTGTACTTAGGATTTGGAAACAGATCAAGAACCTGGATGTACTCAGGGCAGTTCTATGAGTTATGTAGTAAGAATGTTTTTCTAAAATATTCTAAAAGCATAGTTAAATAATTTAAAAGCCCTCTTCCTTGTTCCTGCCTCTTCTCTTCACCCCCCACCTTTCCCAGTCTTTGCTACACCCAGATTACTTAAGGATTCCTTCCCATTATTTTACATTTTCCCTTTCAGTGTTCTTCCTCATGTGCCTTTTTTTCATATATATATTTATAATCTACTATTTTTGGATGTTTAGGCTGAAATTATTGCTTAAAGTGGGGCCGTTTTGAAAAGATCACTTGGGTAGTTTCTGTCACACTGTCTTAAACAACCCATTGGTTGAAGCTGGGGGTAAAAAAAGGAGGAGAATGGTTGATGGAGGAGTGGTTTGATACTGGAAGAGAGGCCCAGGGTCAAATTCTCAAATCAGTTGTGACAGTTCATTCTGGAAATGACTTTCTCAGAGAGGTGGTGGAACCACGCTGGGATAATTTCCCTCAGAGAACTTGCAGTACTCTCCCCGCTACTGTCAGATCTTAGAATAATGCTGATAAACATTTTATTCCTGAACCCATGTAGGGGCCTCCCAGCCCTCAAACTTAATGTACAAGGGTTGTCATATTTGGTCTCATGCTTGTTCAGCTCTTTCTAATGCAATTCAGAAGTCGTCCAGTTTTATTATTTTGGGAGGTGTCGTACTTCCCCAGGTCTCGTTGGTTCCTTGAGTTTTAAAAATGAAATGATGTCTTTGGATGGGCAATGCAATAAAGATGGTTAGCTTTGTGAGTGTTGGGGAATGTTCCATCAGTGCACCTCCAATCAAAGGCGGGACAAGCAGGTAATAGAAGCTTAGGGCCCTTCAGAGAATGCCTTTGGGCCAACTCCCTGAAAGATTTTCCTCAAGAAAATACGAAATACCTTACCACCCCTCCCCTGAGAAGATATGGCACCTTAAAAAGTTCTCAAGGCTCTGACATAAAGCAAGGGAAGGCTGGTTTGAGGAAAAAATCATCATTCTTACATTAATAGCAGTTGCTAGGATATTTCCCCTCTTGTTTTAGAGGGCTTCGTGGAGGACTAGCCTTCCTGACTTGTGTGAATGCTAAGCCTAATGTGTGAAATTATAATTAATATCCGTTTTGCAAGTCAGGTACTTTTAAGCTGCGAAGGCACATAAAATAGCCAGCAGAACACTGTTTATTGACCACCTCTTTACACACATTTTAGGCTTCTTTGAGTGTTCCTAATTCTGACTTCATTCCCTGCGATAGGTGGGGTTTGGCATGGAAGGGGCTGTGGACCAGGTGACTTGGAAAGCAGGCTGGTAATTACAGGTAGAAAGGGTGGAGACACCAGGAAGAATCACTGAAATGCTTATGGTTAAACAAGGGATATTTTAGTGCCACATACTTTTCTACACTTTAATGATAATAATGGTAGAACTAACATTCATTATGCACTAGAGCCTATGGTAAATGTTTTCCGTGCATTTAATCCTCAAAACGAACCTCTAAGCCACCCCTTCTTCCCTGTGCTAATAGATGAGAAAACCAAGGCTCAGAGGGTAATGAGAGCTGTTTTGTAACTCCAGGAAATTGATCCTTCTTGGAAATGAGGAAAGAAACGGTGATTATTTTCTCTCATTTCCCTTAGTTGATGGACTTTTATCTAACTAAAAATTCCCTGGGTAAAACAACAATGATACCTGTGCCTAGGATGACTGGATCCACAGATTGCCTGGGACCATCCTGTTCACATCTCTTGCCCTGGCATGATTTTGGGGGACACTCCCTTTCACTCTCAGTAGTGTCCCAATTGGGATAATAAATTACATGGCCACCCTATCTATAACCATCTCATATTTGCCAGAGCTGACACTGAGAAGAGGGAAGACCTGCTAGCTTGGAGTCGGTGAATAGAAGGCTAGTCATTCATCTCCTTACTTCCCTGTGGACTGCCTATCCCATCCACCCCAGGCATCTTTAGGGGAATGTAAATTTTAGTCTCTGGACTATCTGTGTGTAGATCTTATGGACTACAGGCCAAGGAATACCGACCTGGTATTCCCTGACAGTCCTATTAATATAATCATCCTAATGTTCCCTTCTTGATTTCCGCAGCAGTCAACCTTCTGAAAGTCAAGACTTTCTGTCCAGACTTCCAAGCCATGAGCAATTGACCACTTCACACCCAGCCAAGAGTGCTAGTTAAATGTATTGGTGAGAAAAACTTTACATCATGGTTCCTCTGATGAACATTATGCGATTGTGGACCAGATCAAAAAGACCTAGCAAAATATCTCAAAATACAACTTCATGAAATTGTTTATAACTTGTACATATGCAGATCTGTAGCCACATAGAATATTTCTATCAGTCATCAGTCGAGTAGGACAATTTTGAAACTTTTGTGTTTCCTTTGAGAAAAAGAACGTAAGGATCAAAGTAATGACTTTTAAAAAAAAGTTTCATTTTATCCCATATTTTAACACAACAGTGAGGAACTATTAAATAATGCATACTATTAATAATATATTTGCATATGGTGCTCTGGCTTTTCAAGTAACTTTTGCATCTATTACCTTATTTGACCCTCCAGTACTTCTGTGATGTAAGTAGGGCAGGAAATTTTATCCATTTTTACAGAGGAGGCGCCTGAGCCAGAGCAAGGCTAAGGGCCTTTCTGCCATCGGGAAGCCAGAACCAGGCAGTGTCCTGCCAGAACAGGGCTCTTGTACCAAAGCAAGGCCCTGAACTGTTCCAAGTCTCTATTTCATCGACACACTGACCCAGAAGCTCAAAAAACATGTTTACTTTGCTTACACTGACGTCTTATTTTTTCCTATAAAAATAAGCTACTAACCTCTAAAGGCCTTTCTGAAGAAAATTGTATCTACTGTATTTGGAATGAGGACAATATATTGATTAACCCTTTGTGGCTCACTTTTTCTCCTTGTCATTCCCTCCTGTTCAACATGGCATATGCTTTTTTCACCTCCTTCTCTTTCTTTCTTCCAACCTTGTAGAGAATCATAGGACTATAGGCTGCTTGAAGGTGAAAAAAAGAAAGCACCTCAAGTTATGTTATTTCTAAGTGATTCAATGATTGTCAATACGTTAGGTCTGACTGACTACTGAGGTTCAATGTCATAACTTCAAAACCATATGACTTTCATATGCAGAGGCTCTGAACGTCAGTCGGGCTTTCACCTGTCATAAAGTACTTGAGATAGGGACCCTGGGATCTGTAATCACATTAATATTGGGTAGCTAAATTAAAGCCAGGTTTAAACACTGAATTTTTGAACTACCAAACACATTCATTATGAATATTACCCAATAAAACATAAAACAGAAGTTTCAACAAAAAGCAGCCCTTATTCCCGGGGATTAGAAATGAATTGATATTTCTAATTTGTTCTGTGACTCACCTTTCTCACAACATGGATGGCAAGTTAGGACATGTCCTCCTCCTTCCAAATGGGGAAACCTCCCTGCCAGAGTCTCCCCTTTGATTGTGCATATTTAATACAATTAGATGCGGTTTCCAAGATGTTGGCTTATGGTGGCAGTATTGAATTTGACCTGAGCCCTGCAATACTAGACAACAGCAAAGGATAAGAAGTCTCCAACCCATTGTGTTACTGTCCAAGGTGGCCTTAATGTCTCCTTAAGTTGATTAAACTTTAGACAGGCTTCTCCCTGACTCTAGGACCCTGACATCCTTCACCTTGGCCCTTACGCAATCCAGATAGAACATGTTCCTCCTGGCTTCGATAGTAAACCCAGGGTATGATATCATGTAAAGGACACACAACATTGCAGAACCTTCCCCTCCAGTCTCTTCCATTAGCTCCTCCCAGTCTGTAAAAATTCTCATGCCTCTGCTTCAGTGGAGTTTAGCCCTCTCACTATTTTCTATTTTGATAGCTTTCTGGTCTCAGTCTTACAGTCTCTCTCTCGGTCTCTCTCTCTGTCTATCTAACCATCTATCTTACACACACACACACACTCACCCCCCCCACACACACATACACACAGAGCTCTTCTATATTGCATAAAGCTTTGAATAAAATAATCCTTGTGTTTCACATACTCTGGTATAATTTTTCTTTGACAATGTCTATGGAAACTAGGTAGGAAATTACCCAGCTCTTTCTGTTGAACTTGGAAGGGAGAGAACAGTATTGATTGATTCAGGAACACTCACTATGTCCATATCCAGCCTTAGGGTGTCTTAAGTCTCAGAATGTGATTTCAACCCTGATGGAGTTTCTGGAAACAAGTGTCCCATGACACTGCCAGTATGCCAATGCTTTAAAGGTTGTAGTGTTATTCTTATCATTCTGATACCTCTGGAAATGTCCCAATATAGTGATGAAGCAGTTATGTCCCTTGAAACTTAACTGTGAGAAACAGGAAATCATGGGGAGCTGCTTATTTGGGGAGTGTTTTAGATATACAACCTCTTTCTTGTACTGAGCCACTAGAGCAAGCTACAATATCCTGGAAAGTAAGTTATATTTACAGAAGCTAAACCTATTCCAAAGGAATCTAAGCACAGGTTCTAGGAATGACTGCATACTCTTTGGGTTTGGTACAACTGTACTGCTCATGCTTCGTTATGTTTCAGACAGCTTCATTCTTCGGACTTCTTTTTTTTTTTTTGATATGCTTGTTTGATCCTGTGATGGCCTAAAGAAGTTTTTAAGGGACTCTGTAAACAGTATGAGGAGTTTACTGGCCAGACTCGTGGAATGAAAATGCAGTTTAATATTTACCTGTCAGAACTGGAGGATAAAAGCAACTGGAAAACGAGATGTAGTAAATTATTGCTGAGGTGGGCTTTGGCTCTGGAGAGGCCGTGGCAGTACTGATTGCCTTTGGAACTGGGCACTGACCTCCTCCACATGTAAGAAAAACAAGAGGGCCTAGAAGAGTGGAAGTGTAAGATGCCTGCTAACCTTGCATTGTTTAACTGCTTACGGAAACGTGTTCTTCCGGGAAGGTACCTGGGTGTTGCTCACCTGTTAGCTGTACTTGCAGGACATCCGAGTTCTGGTCTGGCTCTGGGTCTCACCCACCAACTAACCCCATGATCCGGGGAAACCACTGTGCCTCGCTGGGCACGAAGTTGGGCTGAGTTAGTATCTCTCCATCCTTTTTCTCTTATTAACCAGTGAGCCCTTTTGTAAGCAATAAAACTGCATGCTCTTAGCTACTGTTTTTTTTTTGTTGTTGTTGTTGTTGTTAAATCACAACATGCCCTTAGCAACTATGATCAAAACAATATCAATATTGAATATAATATTTTCAAAAAATATTTGACACTGACTTGATTCTGATATGTGCCCTTTCTTTCACCTCCTGTTTTCCAAGGTTTCTTGGAGCTCTAAAATTGTATTCTATGTCATGAGACCTACTGAAGGAAAAGTGCTTTTAAAGGAACCACCTTGAGTTTTTCTCTCATCTCTATGGCTCAGCAATAAGAATTTCAGGAAATCTCACTTTCCCATTTATTTTATTTAGGGTGTGAACTGCCCTGGGTTTTCCCATTGGGTACTCATCCGGAGTCAGAGCCAGGTTGTGTGTGTGTGTGTGTGTGTATCTCATCACCTTTCAATGGTTAATTTGTGCCATAAAGAAACTTTTAAAAATGTTTGCTGCTGTCGTCTCTGATTGCTTATTTGATTTAGATGGAGCGTTTTGTTAAGTTGTTTGCCTACTTTGGAATGTGGGATAAATATACTGCCCTGAGTACTGTACTCTCATAATGCCTTCTTCAGATGCTCAGTTAGTTTTCCATGTGCTACTGCATGCTTCGTCACTTCTAATTTTGCCTGCTTGGGTAGCACAAAAGATTAGCGCTGAAATGGAGCTTACAGCACAATTCAACCCTGTAGATTTCACAGATAAGAAAACTGAGACCCCAAGTCTACTCCATTTGAGCCGAACTGGGTCAGTCATGATTTTGCCTAAATTGCAACCTCTCTCTTAAGATTTGACATGACTCCTACAGTTTTCCTGGGCACTGTTTCCATCAGCTGTTCCCTACATACTTGCTTCCATACTTCACAGATGTGGAACTTGTGTGACCCAACTGAGGATGAGGATTTTTGCATTGTGAACAGCTTCTAAAGTTATAAATAAGTTATTGTGGGAAGATGTTTGATGGCCTTTCAGCTGAAATGATCTTTTGGATTAATGGAGTTTCTTTCTTACAAGAGCTAAAAGTACTTCATACTTTTTAGCACATTTACCCTACGAAACTGTAGGGATAAATTTGATCTTCTGACAGTTCAACACAAATTTCACTAAGGCTTTGTTGAATGACCCACTGAAGTCCTGCCCATGAGGTAAATATTGCATCAGTGGTGTTGAAGAAGCTGTAAGACAAAGTCCTGGCTTTTGGCTAGTTGTTATAATAAGATACACAGTTATGAAAAAGAGAACAATAGAAGACCTTGTATGTCACTAGTTATGAAAAATGGACAAAGGAAATGTTGCAGCTGGAGGTGACATTTAAAAATACGGACACAACATATGTGGGAAGAGGAAGGATGGGATACAGATTTCTGCTAAAGCAAGAAAATTGTAGAGAGGAGAACTAGGTTTAGAATAACAAAGTATCAACCACATAATAGGAGTTTTATTGGCCACACTTGAAAGCAGAAAGCCAGGGGAGATCAAAGGAGAAGGTTAAAGAATGTGGTAGGCTGAAAAAGTTAAAATACAAATAAATAGAAGAGGAAGAGAATTAAAAATTAGTAGTAATACATTTGCATACAACTGCAAGCTTTTTCACAGTATTTTTATTTCCCTAGGTAATCTCTAAGGTTCATTTTCACACCAACAATCATTTTCTTCTTCCGTCTAGACCTAGGAGATAGATAAGGTATATTGCATCCTTTTTTTTTCTTTATTAGGAAGTGAGGGGTTTACAGAACAATCATGCATAAAACTGCATACACCACCCCACCATCAACCCTTGCATTGGTGTGGAATATTTGTTACAATTTTATACAGTTATCATCAACTGTATAAAATTTTTATATATTTTTATATAAAATATAGCATATTTTATAATTGTACTAATAATTAAATTCATGATTTAATTTAGGGTTCACTATTTGTATAATGTAGTTCCATGGATTTTTAAAAATACTAGGTAACAGAACATCTTTAAAAATGTTCCGTTACCTAACGTTTCCCCTTTTAATTATATTCAGACATGTATTTCAGAAATTGAATTCACAATATTGTGCTACCATCATCACCATGCATTGCCAAAACTTTTCCATTATTCCAAATAGACATCCTATATATTTTTTAAAATATTTTTATTGAGAAATCTTTACACACATACACTCCATTAGATAGTGTACAATCAGTGGCTCACAATATCCTCACATAGTTGTGTATTTATCACCATGATCATATTTTCCAACATTTGCATCACTCCAGAAAAAGAAATAAAAAGAAAAAACTCGTACATCCCATACCCCTTATCCCTCCTTCTCATTAACCACTAATATTTCCATCTACCCAATTTAATTTTCCCTTTGTGCCCCCTATTATTTATTTATTTATCCATATTTTTTTACTCATCTGTCCATACCCTGGATAAAAGGAACATCAGGCATAAGTTTTCACACTCACACAGTTACAATGTAAAAGTTATATACAATCGTCTTCAAGAATCAAAGCTACTGGAAAAACAGCTCAACAGTTTCAGGTATTTCTCTCCAGCCATTCCAATACACCATAAACTAAATAAGGATATTTTTATAATGCATAAGAATAACCTCTAGGATAACTGCCCAACTCTATTTGAAACCTGTCAGCCACTGAAACTTTATTTTGTCTCATTTCTCTCTTCCCCCTTCTGTCAAGAAGGCTTTCTCAATCCCTTGATGCTGGGTCCTGACTCATCCTGAGATTTCTGTCCCACTTTACCAGGGAGATTTACACCCCTGGGAGTCATGTCCCTTCTCAGAGGGAGGGCAGTGAGTCCACCTGCTAAGCTGGCTTAGAGGGAGAGTCCACATCGGAGCAATAAAAGAGGTTCTCGAAGGGTGACTCTTAGGCCTAATTTTAAGTAGGCTTAGCCTGTCCTTTGCAAGAATAAGTTTCATAGGGGTGAACCCCAAGATTGACGGCTTGGCCTATTGATTTGGTTGTCCCTAGCCTACACATTTTGATCCTTAACTTCCCATTCCCTAGCCGTACCCCATCCCCTGGTAATCTATATTCTAAATTCTGACTCTGTGTGTTTACTTTTTCTAATTGTTTCAAAACAGTGAGATGATACTATATTTGTCCTTTTGCATCTGGCTTATTTCATTCAACATTATGTCTTCAAGGTTCATCCATGTCGTCACATGTATCAGGATTTCATTACTTTTTACGGCCAAATAATATTCCATCATATGTATATACCTTATTTTATTTATCCATTCATCAGTTAATGGGCACTTGTGTTGCTTCCAAACTTTGACAATTGTGAATAATACCACTATAAACATCAGTGTGCAGAAGTCTGTTTGAGTCCCTGCTTTTAATTCTTTTAGCTTTCTGAGGAACTGCCTTCCACTGTGGCTGTACCATTTTACATTGCCACCAGCAATGAATGAGTGTTTCTGTTTCTCTGCATCCTCTCCAATACCTGTTATTTTCCATTTTTTCTAATAACAGTCATTCTAATGAATATGAAATGGTATCTTATTGTGGTTTTGATTTGCATCTCCCTAATGTCTAATGATGTTGAACATCTTTTCATGTGCTTTCTGGCCATTTGTATATCTTCTTTGGATAGACGTCTGTTCAACTCTTATGCTCATTTTTAAATTGGGTTGCTTATCTTTTGGTTGTTAAATTGAAGGATTCTTCATATATTCTGGATATTAATCCTTTATTGGATATGTAGTTTCCAAATATTTTCTCCCATTGTGTAGGTTGTGGTTTTACTTTCATGATGAAGTTCCTTGAGGAAAAAAAATAATTTTGATGAGGTCCCATTTATCTATTTTTCCTTTTGTGGCCTGTGCTTTGGTTGTAAAGTCTAAGAAACCATTGTCTAACACAAGGTCCTGAAGATGCTTCCCTACATTTTCTTCTAGGAGTTTGATATTTCTAGCTCTTATATTAAAGTTTTTGACCCATTTTGAGTTGATTTTTGTATATGGTGCAAGGTAGGAATCCTACTCTTTTTCTCAAATGGAGATCTTGTTTTCCCAGTACCATTTGTTAAAGAGACTATTCTTTCCCAACTGAGTGGTTTTTGTCATCTTGTCAAAAAATCAGTTGGCCATGAATGTGAGGGTTGATTTCAGAGCCCTGAATTCTATTCCATTGGTCTATGTTTATCCTTGTGCCAGTACTGTGCTGTTTTGATTACTGTGGCTTTGTAATGAGTTTTAGGATTGTAAACTGTGAGTCCTTCAACTTCATTCTTCTTTTTCAAGATAGCTTTAGCTATTTGGGGTCCCTTACCTTTCCATATAAATTTGATGATTGGCTTTTCCAATTCTGCAAAGAAGGTTGTTGGAACTTTGATTGGAATTGCATTGAAAATATAAATTGCTTTGGGTAATATTGATATTTTAATGATATTTAATCTTCCAATCCATGAACCTGGAATATCTTTCCATTTATTTAGGTCTTCTTTAATTTATCTTAACAATGTTTTATATTTTCTGTATGTAAGTCCTTTACATCCTTGGTTAAATTTATTTCTTGGTTAGATTTATTCCTTGGTTAGATGTACTTGATTCTTTAAGTTGCTATTGTGAATGGAGTTTTTTCTTGGCTTCTCCTTCTGATTGTTCATTTGCTGTGCATAGAAACACTACTGCCTTTGGGGTGTTGATCTTGTATCCCACCGCTTTGATGAATTCATTTATTAGGTCTAGGAGCTTTATTGTGGGTTGTTTCAGGATTTTTTTTTTGTATATAGGATCATTTAATCTGCGAATAGGGAAAGTTTTACTTCTTCTTTTCCAATTTGGATGCCTTCTATTTCTTTTTCTTACCTAATAGCTCTGGAAAGAACTTCCAGTACAATGGTAAATAACAGTGGTGATAGTGGACAGACATCCTTGTCTTATTCCTGATCTGAGAGGGAACGCTTTCAGTCTTTCTTCATTAAGTAGGATGTTAGTTGTGGGCTTTTCATATATATAATCCCTGATCAAGTTGAGGAAGTTTCCTTCTATTCCTAGTGTTCTAAGTGTTTTTATAAAAAATGGTGATGTATTTTGTCAAAAATGCCTTTTCTGCATCAATTGAAATGATCATGTAGTGTTTTTCCTTCATTCTACTAATGTGGTGTATTATTTAATTGATTTTCTTATGCTGAACCATCCTTGCATACCAAGGATAATTCCCACTTGATTATGATGTATAATTCTTTTTAATATATTGTTGGATTAATTTGCCAGTATTTTGTTGAGGGTTTTTGAATCTATATTCATAACAGATATTGGTCTGTTGTTTTCTTGTGGTATCTTTATCTGACTTTGTTCTGAGGATGATGTTGGCCTTATAGAATGAGTTAGAGAGTGTTCCCTCCTCTTCAATTTTTTCAAAGAGTTTGAGCAGAATTGGAATTAAGTCTTCTTGGTGTGTTTGGTAGAATTCCTCTCTGAAGTCATCTGGTCCTGGGGCTTTTCTTTTTTTGAAGACGCTGTATCCTTTTTAACAGATGGGAAAGCCGAGTCCCAGAGAATATAAGGGGCTTTCCTAAAGCTACATATTAGGACCAAAACAACCAAAGATCTCCTGACACTTCTGGGAGCCCCAAATCATCTTTCTACTTTGTCTTTTCCCCTTTTATTATCTCTAAGCCTGTTATACATGAAGGCCAAGGCCCAGCTCTTTATGCAGCTTTTACTGACTCACCTCAACCATTACCTGCATGCCACCCAGAGAGACCCACCTTAACTTCACTCATCTCTCATGGTCTCTTTGCTTTTTATATTTTAACCAAGGCAACTGCCTGCTCCAGGAACAATTAAATTCACAGAGAATGATTTTGTTGTGAGGATTGGTTGTTTATTTAAGCAAGGGCTTTAGCCAAGGTAAAGGAAAGTGCTAAAGAACACAGTGTTGAATGAACTTAGCTGCCAGAGGTGAAATGAAAGGCAAACTTTTTCTACTTAGTAATGGCCCCAACTACTGCAAGGAATCTATCATTTAAACAAACAGGACTTGAAAATAGGAGATGAAAGGGAAACACAATCACTGCCTTTTCCAATTTTTCTCCCCAGTACTCATTTGTATAATGTTATTAATGCAATAGCCTCCAGACTCTTTCTTCTGCCTCTGTTATTGTCCTCTGAACTCAAATCCATCTTTCTAGCACTGCTAAAAGTTATCAGACCAAAACACAAGTCTGTCTACCCGCTAAAACCCTTCAGCAGCTCTCCATTTGCCTAAAGCGATAATTTTACTAGATTGGTTCTCATTTGGACTAAAACCACTTCTCTAGGGGTTTTTTGAGGATATTTGTGGATGTTTTGACTGTCAGTGAGTGGAGGAGCACCATTGGTATTTAGTGAGTAGAGGTCAGGCAGGGCTAGTAACAACCTTTGGATAAGTGGAATTGTTCTGCCCAGTAAAGAATCATCCTTCTCCAATGTCAATAGTGCCCCATTGTGAAAGGCCAAACATACAGTATATCTGGTTTTGGATAGTATAAATTCTGTAGGTATGAAAAATGAAGAAAGTCTTTCAAGTTTTTAAATTATTGAAATTCACTCTTGCATAAGCTCTTTTACCCTTCATGTTTTTATTAGAGAAGTTGTGGGTCTACAGAAAAATCAGCTTGCATAAGCTTTTGTATTCTGTTAGTCAGTGTAATTATTTGACTGGAAACTTTTAAGATAAATATTTGTCAGAGCGCTCTTTATTAGCTTGTGCAATCTACCTACTTATTTGCATTTAAAAAACTTCTTTCTTTGCAACAGTTGTACAAAAGCCATTATAGATTAGGAGGAGAAAAAGAAAAGAAACAGGTCATACCAAGGAACTAAATTAATGAAGGCAAAAAGAAAATGTTTTGATCAAGCTTTTATTACCCAGAAATAAGTAAACTAATGCATGGCCAAGTACAAATAGAACTAAAATCCAAAAGATAAGAATCTTATTAAAAGATGTTCTAAACCTCACCCCTACAAGCTTAGATTTTAGTCTGTTGGCAAATATATATTGTTATTTTAACTAATTGGAATAACAATAGAAAATATGGATCTCTGGGCAAATCACCCAAAGTTTATACTAGTCCTTGTCAATTAGAATTTGCATTGTTAAACACGTGAAAGCAGAATAATTTCATAGGTAGAAAATGCTCAGCCGATATTTCTTGACAGTTGCATGAATGAATAATTTAATGAAAAAATAAGTGTTTGTTCTTCGTGGCTTTTAGCAACTAGCTTTCTGTGGCTCTAAGCCATAGTAATTAAAGGAAGACTTTTTTATGGAAGACTTTGGCGGAAGTTATATAAGACTAAGAGGCAAGACAAAGTTAACATTAAGAAAATACTCCAAACGTAGATCAGACTTGGAAAATAGGCTTCCAGCTTTGTCACCTAAACCCCACCCATCTCCACAGACCTGCTTCAAAGTGTCAGCATTGAACTTTTTTCCTTCAGCCCTTCTACATTTTTATGCTAGCCAGTTTTCACAGTCCACTGCCGGGTTTGGGCTTGAGAGAGAGACCTGACTGGTGCAATTTGATTGTAATAATGACGTTTGAATTTAGGCACAAATACTGTTCACAATGGAAAAGTGTGGTTGGATTTAACAGTATATTTATAAAGATTTAGTGGGCTGACCACTGCCTGGGTAACGGAAGTCTTGAGTGCCTATCTGTTCAGTATAAGACTGGCTTCCTCCGCATCCCTGAGGTCACAGGACCATGCCTCTGTCGAACCTGCTGCACCTGCCCAGACCCCCTTAGCAACAGCACACATCCTCCCGGCAGCCAGTAGGTGGTGCACACCCCCACCCCCACCTCCACCCCCACCAAGGCCCCTGCAGTTTGCTTGCAGTCCTGAGATGTTGTAACCTTTTATGCCCTTTTGGGAAAGGAATCCCCTCCTCTCCTCTTCTCGCCAAGTCTGGAGTGGGCCAGATGCAGTATTAACATTTGCTATGATTTTATTTATATTTCAGAATCTGGGTCTTCTATGTAAATGCTGCTCATTTGGAGGGAAAAGGATGTCAGATCTAGATGATGGCTCATTTTGACCCAGACTAATACAAGGCGCACTATTTCCTGGAAACATTTTCCTCATATTTGCGTACTCTATGGGACATTCACTTGAAATGTTCTCAGTTGACTCTTGTCTTCAATAGGAAGCTGGCTGGTTACCGGGTCTGTGGCTGTGCCGTGAGTATTCTAAGGAAAAGACTCTGGTAGTGAGACTGGAGTCGTTTTCTCTCTTTCTCACTCATTCATAAAGCGCCTTCTCTCTTCAACTGGACTGGAAGTTCCTGAGGGCAGATACTTTCTTTATCCAGGCATCTCCGTGGTGCCTGGAGCAGGGTGTTTCACAGGGAAGAGTCTGTGAAGGGTATCATGATTTTTATAGCATATTGTTCTGTCTTTAACTAGCTTCACACGGACAGTTAGTAAATCGGGTGATAAAATGTACCCCTGTGGTACTCCAAGGAGAGAGGGGGCGGGGAGGGAGAGAAAAAATCAACCCACGGTGGGCAACTGTCCCAGACAGCGGAGGTCTTCACGCACGTGTGCGTGCGGGGCCGTGCCTGTGCGTGCGGGGCCTCGCCTGTGCGTGCGGGGCCTCGCCTGTGCGTGCGGGGGCCGTGCCTGTGCGTGCGGGGCCTCGCCTGTGCGTGTGGGGCCTCGCCTGTGCGTGCGGGGCCGTGCCTGTGCGTGCGGGGCCTCGCCTGTGCGTGCGGGGCCTCGCCTGTGCGTGCGGGGCCGTGCCCGTGCGTGCGGGGCCGTGCCTGTGCGTGCGGGGCCTCGCCTGTGCGTGCGGGGCCGTGCCTGTGCGTGCGGGGCCGTGCCTGTGCGTGCGGGGCCTCGCCTGTGCGTGCGGGGCCTCGCCTGTGCGTGCGGGGCCGTACCTGTGCGTGCGGGGCCGTACCTGTGCGTGCGGGGCCTCGCCTGTGCGTGCGGGACCGTGCCCGTGCGTGCGGGGCCTCGCCTGTGCGCGCAGCTCCCCGTGGCTCTGCCCGTGGTCAGGAGCTGCCAGCACGATGTTTGTTGGAGGGTTGTGAGGTTGTTGGCACTCCTCGGAGATCACGGGTGAGCTGTTTGATGGTTGTTAGTTACTGAGAGGATACAGACCAATTTACTAAATCCAAACGGAAAAGCAAATATAGAGGAAAGAAAAGCAAGGCTCTGAAAGGTTGATGTCACCAAACAGCTTTCCCGTCGGCATCCTAGAGTTATTGTATTGTACTCTGAAATTATTTCATCGAGGTCTGCGCCCCTGTGAAAGTGTAGTTTTCCCGGAAGGTAGGAGTTCATTGCAGGAGTCCATTTTCTTAAATTGTAGGTCCTCAGACAAAAATTCAGAAACGGGAAGGCAGGTTTAGGGCCGAAAGGGCTGTTGTTTCCTCCCTGTATGGTACAGGCCGAGGGGGAACCCAATAAATCAACAGAATTCTCTACCCCCCTTCTGACCATTCCCTTGTATTTAGCAATGTCTTATTTTAGCAAGAGTGAGATGAGCCTCAAGGAGGAATATGACGCTCAGAGGCAGCAGGACTAGAGTGCCTGGAGATTTCCTGCCAGCCCTGAAGGGCAGATGCACCTTATAGAGGCAAGTTGCCCAGCAGAGCAAGGATTATGCGGAGGCTGGATGACCCTGAGTGTTTGCCATTGCTGTGTACGATGATCCATGGTGTGGCTCCGTGAATTATACACATGTCGGGTTGGAGAAGGCGCCTTTGAGATCATTTGAAAATAGATCCTCATCGTATGGATGAGAGAAATGAGTTATGTGCCACAGGCACATTGCAAGCTAGTGACTGAACTAAGGCTGAACTGAAGTTTGTGAACTCTTGGCCCAGTACTTTTTCTACGAAATCTGTCTTCTTTCAAAGATTGTGTTTTTAGAGCCTTTGGGGCATTTATAAGTGTTTCCATAACTTTAAATTTCACTAAAGAACAGAGATGTTTATGTCCAGCAGGAGATTGCATTCATAGATTAGCCCTTTGAAATAATCAAACTGAGAATTTGTGTTTCAAGCTAAAACTGATACTTTATTTCTCAGATTAAAAACATTTAGGAGAGAAATATTTTCTCTTGATATAGATAGTACGTAATGTAAATACAACTCAACATTTTATCTTTAAAGGATATAATGAAAATATAGACTTAGCATCTTTGAGTTTTTGATCCGTTTAAGAAAACAGAATTTTATTAACCTCAGGGTATTTATGCCTTTGAAAAGCTCACCCTAAATAAATAGAGGAATTAAATAAATGTTTAAATTCATTGAAAATTTCCCTTTAGTGTTGCTACGTAAAATACAGAAAACCCAGTTAAAATGAGAGTTTCAGAGAAACAGGAGATCTTTCTTTAACACCAATTTTTAAATTTATCTGATATTAAAATTTAACTGGGAATCCTGCATTTTTATTTTCTAAGTATGGCAACACTATTTTTATTCATTATTCTTGACAGTGTTATTGTATTTGGGAAATTTGTTGTTATATTTCGATTATCAACAGTTTAGGTGCAGAATGACTGAGACACGTCTTTCCGTCAAGGAGTTCAGAGCAGGCTTGCTAAAGGCAACCAGGAGAGCAAAGAGAAAGAGTCTTCAGCCAACCTAGTGGTTTAGGGAATGCTTCCCCAGGAAGTGATACTTGGGCTCAATTTTAACAGATCAGGGAGGTGCCACCTGGTTAGCACTGGGAAGTGGATTCTAGCTGGAAGCCATAGAAACAGTAAAGTTCAGAAGCTTGGCCAGCATAGTGTGTGCTGGTGAAGATCTAGAGCGAATCTCAGAGAGAAGCAGCACCAGAACTGTGTGTAAATTAGACATAACACACTTCCAGAGGACAGGATTGGAGGTGAGAAGGTTGGCTCGGAGGCTGCTTCAATAGTTCCCCTAGAAATGAAGAGTTGGGACTACAGCTGTGGTCATTAAAGGAGAAGAAACAGACCTAACAAATATTTTACAAGTAGAATCAACAGGTCTTGCTTCTTAGATAGACGTTTGTCTCACAGGTGAAAATGGGTGCGTTTTCATGTCAGGACAATACAATTGTATATGTGGTTGTAAAAAACAAACGTAATTTTGAACGATGCTTTCTATTGTCATGAATGAATGGTTAGCTTTCTTTCATGTGATTGAGTATCTATATATGATAATCTATATATTTACATCAATATCTTTTCATCAGGCAGGTGAGAATAGTATAAGGGCATTCAGGGAAAAGCCACTAGTACTCATTTTCTTCATGTTCCTTGCCCCCAAACACCACGGTTAGTAGAATCTAATTTATTTCTGTTGGTCCGTGTCTTTGCATCATCCATCTGCTGTTCCAGCGTAGCACCAACAAGCCTCCCGTGAACCCCACTTCATAAAAGGCACCTCAGCCCTTCACTTATAACATTTTCTAGATCAGTCCATTGTTTGGCCACAGCCTCTCCCCCTCAAAATGCGTGCTCAGACATCTGTTTTTGAGTTCAAAAGTATTATAAGAAACCTTAAACCTCTACATAATTCTGGTCTTTGCAGGAAACAGGCTTGTGCCATAAACCAGCTTGATATACAGATCAGCTTTTAGATGTGTTTTTATTCCAAGTTTCAGACCCTGGCCAGGTTTATGTCTTTTCCCTTTACCCTTGGGGCACTTAGTTTTCTTTGCAAGCTGAAATGAAACTGCTCTTTCCCACACATCCTGAATCTTGGGATTAGTGCTTCATTCTTCTTTGAGAAGCGTTCCAGACCCTTTCTGAATAGTATTCACCCTCCAACCACTTTTTCACTTGGGTCCATGTTCCTGGAGATCTTCTCTAGTTCTCAAACTTTTTCCAGCAGACTTACCTCTCTGTTCAATTAATGCAGTTCTTTTCTCTCTACCGTGGGTAGCAAATGTCTCATGCAGAATCTTCCTGCTTATCCTCCCGCTTCTCTTAGCTGCCTTTCCTTTACCGCCATCCACTTCTATTCACGGTCACTCTCCCAGTCAAAAATACATCGTTTTAAATCTATGCTATTATACTATAGTTTACGTATGTTAAAATGCTCAGTTTAAAAATATATATTGTGGCAACATATATATATATATATATCACAAAATATCCCATTTTTAAGTGTACGATTCATTGACATACATTCCCAATGTTCTCCTACCTTCGCTATTATCTAATACTAAAAACTTTTTCATCACCCCAAATGGCAACTCTGTACCCTTCAAGTAGTAACTCTCATTCCTCCATCCTCCTGGCCCCTGGTAACCTCTTATCACCTGTCTCTGTGAATTTGCTTATTTTTGATATTTCAGGTAAATGGAATCATACAATATTTGTCCTTTTGTAGCCTGGTTTATTTCACTCAGCACAATGCTTTTGATATTATTCCATAGAAATTCATTCCTTCTTATGGCTGATTAATATTGTATGGTATGTATATGCACAGGTTTTTTTTTTTATCCATTTTATCTGTTGGTGGACACTTGGGCTGCTTCCACCTTTTGGCTGTTGTGAATAATGCTGCTGTGGACATTGGGTGCATGCATTTGTTCAAGTCCCTGCTCTCAGTTCTTTTGGGGTATAAACCTAGAAGTGGGAGTGCTGGGTCATAAGTTCTATGTTTAACTTTTTGAGTTAGACATAGAGTTAAACACTGTTTTCCATGGTGGGTACATAATAAAATGCCCATTTTTAAGTGTACAGATTGTTGAATGGTGACAAATGTGACTCATGTAATATTTCAGTGATGACAAAAATGTCATCCTCCGTGCTGTCCAGTACAGTAGCCTCTAGCCACATGTGGCTACTGAGCACTTGAAAATGTGGCTAGTGGGCGGCTGCTGTGGCTCTGCAGGCAGAGCTCTGACCTGCCGTGCTGGAGGTCTGGAGTTCGATCCCTGGTGCCTCCTGCCCATATGCAAATTTAAAAAAAAAAAAGAAAATGGGGCTAGTATGACTGAGGATATGGATTTTTAATTTCTTTAATTAAAAAAATTTTAATTAATTTAAATTTAAACAGCCACATAAGGCTATTTTATTGTGCCACTCAGATTGTGAACTTTTTCATCACCTCAGAATTTTCCTAAGGCTTCTTTCCAGTCAATGCTTCCCCCATCTCTCCTCACCAAACACTTAGTCTTCTTGTCAGTGGAATCACGCTACCTAGCCTCTTTTGGGTCTGGTTTCTTTCCCTTAACATGTTTTTTTAATGTTTCATCCATGTAGTTGCATGTAACAGTAAGTTGCTCATTTTTATCTATTTTCTCTCTTAATAGAACCCAAAATATCATTTATGATCACTATAAGCCAAGCTATATATAAATATAGCCAGCACCTTGAATGCACAGGATTCATAGACTGCAATCAGAAAATGAGTTTTTTCCCTGTTGCCCACTGAAATCTTATTTGAGGTGTTATTTTCTTTGCTGCTTGAGTGAAACATTAGGGCAAGGCCATGGCTTTGCTGGTTACGCTCATGTAACAAACGGCCTCTGGTCACTCTTAGTCTCATTTAAGAAATTAAAAGTTGTATTTGAATATAGGAATTACAAAAACTCAGAACTTCTTTGACAGTCACAGTCTTTTCCCTTCTCCAGCTTGGATTTCAGACGCCGGCAGAGAGGACTGGGATGGAGGCTTATGCCCATCTCTTACCTGGTATTTATCCCCCTTCCTCCCACTGGCCAATGCAGCATCTCGCCTCTGAGGTGGAGGGAGGAGAGGTAGGCACAGGCACTGATGTAATCCGGCTATGGTTTCCTTTGGCTGTGACAGGAATTTAAAGAGTCTTCTCTTTGGGCTTTGTACGCGATCAAAGCTGGCTCCTTCTGTGGTGTTTTGGAGGCCCCCTCTAAAATCCCTCCAACTTCCCAAGACACAGGCTGACCACTTATTTTCCCGTCCTTAGCCTCAGGGGGCGTTGTTGTTCCTTCCAGAAGTCTGCTTGGGCAGAATGGACAGTAGTCCCAGACTGCCTCTTGTCGCACCTGTGTCCCTCAGCTGAGCATAAGAAACCCCTGTGCACTCCAGCCCTTGGTGCCAGTGGACTGGGAATCATAGGCAGCCAGCAATGCAAGCTTGCTTTCTCCATCCTGCTGCCCCCAGTCAGTAGCCACAGCCTCTTACCTGGAGATTCCTCAGGTGAATATCAGATACTGGTCCATTCTACCTCTGCAGCTCTGGGAAACCTCCAAGGAACTTTGGTGGCCGCTGCTCTCACAGTCATAACGGGTGGGTGAGAAATACTCAGAGCATGCTGACAACTTCTCCAAATGTACCTCTCTAATCCAGCTGCCTCCTCTTGGCCTTTCTGTGTTGTAGTCTGGAGGTGAGGAGTCAGCTAAGGCCTCAAACTTGGCTCTCCTTTTGTACGTGCTGCTTAAGTGTCCAGTGTGCAGGCGGTTGCCACCAATTTTTTTTTTTTTTTTTCACATGGGCAAGCACCAGGAATCAAACCCAGGTCTCCAGCAAGGCAGGCGAGAACTCTGCCTGCTGAGCAACTGTGGCCTGCCCCCACCAAATTTTTTTATAGCCACAGCCAAAAGGGAGATTGAAACAGACTCATTTTTATATCCTTTTAAATGCATAAAATTTTGATGAATAACGTTTTGCCAGTATCGACCTTTCTCCACTAATCCATGGTCTGT
Source organism: Myrmecophaga tridactyla (assembly GCA_004026745.1). Lineage (NCBI taxonomy): Eukaryota > Metazoa > Chordata > Mammalia > Pilosa > Myrmecophagidae > Myrmecophaga > Myrmecophaga tridactyla. Next base: position 7,652 of record PVIY010028831.1, on the reverse strand, counting down.
GGGAGAGAAGGAATCATGCTTTCAGTCTACCCTTCCTGCAAAGCCCTGTTCCTCCATAGTAGCTGTCTTCTCTACTCTCCAAAAAGATCTCCCTCAGAATTCATACAGCTCCTTGCTTCTGCCAACTTCCTTTTTAGTAATCGCATATAATTCTGTCTTGTGCTGTACTTATTTGAGGACATGCATGCCTGGTACTTGTTGAGTTGCACTGAAAAATCAATTCTTATTGCATAAATAACCTTGTTCCCTTCTGAGAAATGCTCATGGTTTTGTATATTCCTATTATGTCAGGAGCTTACCCCACGTGGGAATGGGGAGGGCCTTCAATGGCAGAACACAAATAGTCTGCAGGCCAGCTCCTCCCTCACCGGCGAGAGGGAGGTTAAATACATTCAATAAACCAGATCTCTTGTAGGCATGTTTTATGTGATAAATATGAATGTTGTTAAATTAAGATGCCAGTGTTTCTGTGCCATGAGAATTATAGAAACCATCTTTTTTTTTTTTTCAAATTTCAAGTGTTTTAAAAATTAGGCAAAAATAATAGGGCCTAGGTTATACTATTTTGTGTGTGTCCAATTTTATTAGGGAATATGTGACACTTGAAAGTTCTAGTTTATTTACTAAATATTTATCAAATGCTCTGTCGTCCTTCCAAACAAAAGATTTACAATTCCTTTTTTATTCTGAAACAACATTGTTCTTCTTTCATACTTTTGCAAGATTACATTCTTCTTTTACTTTACAGAAGTTCTTAGATTTCCCAATATTATTTGATGATGAATGATGTTTTAGAGTTCATGTGATGGGTCCTATGGCTTTTATATTGTCTCCAAAGATAAGATAAATTATTGAGGAAGTATCCTGAGAGCTAGACAAAAAGATTGTCAGTATAATAAAGATTTTTTTCAATACACAAAAATAACTGTATTTTATTTACTAGCAGCAAAAATGAGATATAATTTAAACAAATAATTTCAATAGTATCAAAACCATAAAAATTTAGAAATAAATGTAAGAGTATAAACAAGAGCTCTAAACTGAAAAATATTAAAAGTTGCTAAAATAAGATAAAGAACTATAAAAGAGAGGAAGAGATGCAATTTCATCTATTGAGAACCTTAAAGTTGTTCAGATACCAATTTTCCCAAATGATTCTATAGATTCAGTGCTATCACAATTATAATCCAAGCCAAGTTTCAAAAATAATAATTCATTTGTTCATTCTAATATTTATATTAAAGTGGAAACATTCAAGAAACAAATTATATCAAAATTAACAAATTCAACTTTTTTTTTTTTTTTAGTTTTCAAAAGCACTCTTTAATAAGTAATTACATGACATATCCCAGAGCTTGTCATAGGCTACCATACGATCCTCTCACATTTTTCCTTCTAGCTGCTCCAGAATATAGGAGACTAGAAGAAACGTTTTTTCCCATTACAATCAACATTTTGTTTCTTTTGTGTGAAAAATAATATATATACAAAAAAGCAATAAATTTCAAAGCACAGCATCACAATTATTGTAGAACATATTTTAGAGTTTGGCATGGGTTACAATTCCACAATTTTGGGTTTTTACTTCTAGCTACTCTAAGATACTGGAGACTAAAAGAGATATCAATTTAATGATTCAGCACTTATATTCATCTGTTAAGTCCTATCTTCTCTGTATAACTCCATCATCACCTTTGATCTTTCTGTCCCTCTCTTTAGGGGTGTTTGGGCTATGGCCATTCTAAGTTTTTCATGTTGGGAGAGTTTGTCACTAATAAGGGGTAGGGAGATGGAACTATGTGATGTCTGGAGAGGCTGGGGCCTCTAGGTTTCAGGACTTATCTAGACCAGGGACCCATCTGGAGGTTGTAGGTTTCTGGAAAGTTACTCTAGTACATGGAACCCTTGTGAAATCTTATATATTGCCCTAGGTGTTTTTAGGATTGGCTGGAATGGTCCTGGTTGGGGTTTGGCAGGTGATGTATGATAGGTAACAATGTCTACCTGAAGTTTGCATAAGATCAACCTCCAGAGTAGCCTCTCAACTCTATTTGAACTCTCTCCACTAGTGATACTTTATTAGTTACACTTCTTTCCCCCCTTTTGGTCAGGATGGAATTGTTGATCCCACGATCCCAGGGCCAGACTTATTGCTGTGAGTCCTCTCCCATGTCGCTAGGGAGACTTTCATCCCTGGGTGTCATGTGCCACATAGTGAGGAGGGCAGTGATTTCACTTGCAAAGTTGGGCTTAGAGAGATTGAGGCCATTCTGAGCAACAAAAGAGGTCCTCCAGAAGTAACTCTTTGGCATAGCTATAGGTAGGCTAAGCTTCTCTGCTACCTACATACACTATGCAAGAGTAAGCCTCAAGATCAAGGGCTTGGCCTATTAATTTGGATGTCCCTAAAGTTTGACACAGTATCAGGAGATTCTCTGATGGTAAAGTTTAATAGTTCCATATTTTTTCTCCCATCCCTCAAGGGTCTTTGCCAATACTTTTTGATTATCTGCTTAATATACTCTAGGATGTTTCCAGCATTACATTAAGCTATACAAGATTAAAGGACCTCTTTCTTATTCTGGGCTCCCTGTGTTCAGTTGTTCAAATGAGCTATACAGATAGGTTGGGTTAGATTAGGTGCTACAAAAAATTTAGGTTCCAAACCAGGTAAGCCTTTCTTCCTTTGGGTTCAAAGAGTATGTGTGGTTCTAAAATATAGACAATGTCTTCCTTACCCCTGTGTTATGAATTACTTTAACCCTGACCTGATCGGCTTTGTTCTTATCTCTAAATACCAGGTGATATATTAGACTGATATAATATAATAATTACCAGTCTGGACTAAATGTGTCTGCTCTAAAATCTTACAATCTAGGCCCCTGTTTTCTTATAAGTATTTTCTAAAGAAGACCATACAGTAGTCATTATTTTGTTTCTGGCTTGTTTTGTCTCACCAAATATCCCACACATTCATTCACATTGTTGCATGCCTCACGGCTTTGTTTCTTTTCGTAGCAGCGCAACATTCAATCATATGTATACACCATTGATTGCCCATCTCTTTCGCCGTCAGTGCATCCTTCAGCCACCTGCATTTATTGGTCATCATGGATAATTCCCAAAGTCCACAGTCCATCAACACTCTCTGTTTTAGAAAATTTCATTGTTCCCGAGAGAAAGAAAAGCAATAAACACACCCTGCCAAATAGGAAATTTAAACCTCCTCTTAACTCATGTCCCTCCCCCATTATTAACTTCTGCTGTTGCTGTGGTAGTGCTGATGGTTTCCTTTTAAGCATAGCCCATAGCATGCAATAGTGGCTTTCCCCCTGTACCCTGGACATAAACACTCTTTGTACATGAATCATACCTTTGAAGTAGTTCTTGCAAGAACTAATTTATATTTCTAGTGTTAATCAGTGGGGCACATAGGTCTATACAACCCCTTTCAATCTTGTTCATCTTCAATATGGTGATATTGTTTATAGACTCACTAGAGACCCACCTTCACTTCTATCTATTCCCTTACATTGGAGTTCAACCTTATTAGCTAACTGTTCATCCATCTCTAGCTTCTATGTGTCTCTAAATCCCCTGTATTCTGCATTATAAGCCTCTGATTTTACCTTTATCATGGCCATAAAAGTGGAATCCTAAAGTATCTATCCTTTTGTGTCTGGCTTATTTCACTCAGCATTATGTCCTCAAGGCTCATACATCTTGTCATGTACTTCAGGACATCATTTCGTCTAACTGCTGCATAACATTCCGTTGTGTGTATGTTCCACATTTTGTTAGTCCAGTTGTCTGTTGATGGCATTTGATTTGTTTCCATCTTTTGGCAATTGTGAATAATCTTGCCATAAACATTGGTGTGCAAATGTCTGTTTGTGTCATTGCTTTCAGCTCTTCTGGGTATATACCAAGTAGTGCTATTGCTGGGTCACAGAGCAACTCAATATTTAGTTTTCTAAGGAACCGCCAAACAGTCTTCCATAGTGGCTGCACCTTTATACATTCCCATCAGCAGTGCATAAGTGTCCCAGTTTCTCCACATCCTCTCAACATTTATAGTTTCCTGTTTGTTTGATAGCAGCCATTCTTATAGGTGTTAGGTGTTATCTCATTGTAGTCTGGATCTGCATTTTCCTTATAACCAATGAAAATGAACATCTATTCATATGCTTTTGAGTCATCTGTATTTACTCTTCAGAAAAATGCCTATTCATATCTTTACCCCTTTTATAATTGGGTTCCTTGTTCTTTTGTTGTTGAGTGGTATGATTTCTTTATGTATATAGCATATCAAGCCATTGTCCGATACGTGATTTCCAAATACTGTTTCCCATTGAGTTGGCTACCTCTTCATCTTTTTTAACAAAGTCTTTTGAGGTGCAGAAGCATTTGATTTTGAGGAGTTCCCATTCGTCTACTTTTTCTTTTGTTGCTTGTGCTTTGGGTATAAAGTTTAGGAAGCTACCTCCTATTATTAGGTCTTGAAGATGTTTCCCTACATTTTCTTCTAGAAGCTTTATGGTGTTAGTTCTTATATTTAGGTGTTTGATCCATTTTTAGTTATGTTCATTAGGGAGATTGTGAAAGATAGGGGTCCTCTTTCACTGTTTTGGCTCTTGATATCCAGTTCTCCCATGCCCATTTATTGAAAAGACTATTTCGCTCCAGTTCATTGGATCTGGGGGTGTTCTAGTTTGCTAGCTGCCAGAATGCAATATACCAGAAACAGAATGGCTTTTAAAAAGGGGAATTTAATAAATTGCTAGTTTACAGTTCTAAGGCCGAGAAAATGTCCCAATTAAAACAAGTCTATAGAAATGTCCAATCAAAGGCATCCAGGAAAAGATACCTTGGTTCAAGGCCAGTGAAACTCAGGGTTTCTCTCTCAAGTGGAAGGCACATGGTGAACACAGTCAGAGTTTCTCTCTCATCTGGAAAGGCACATGGTGAACACAGTCAGGGTTCCTCTCTCATCTGGAAAGGCAAATGGCAAACACAGCATCATCTGCTAGCTTCTTCTCCTGACTTTCTGTTTCATGAAGCTCCCCAGGAGGCATTTTCATTCTTCATCTCCAAAGCGCTGGCTGATGGACTCTCTGCTGCGTGGTGCTGCAGCATTCTCTGCTCTCTCCAATCTCCTTCATTCTCCAAAATGTTTCCTCTTTTATAGGACTCCAGAAACTTCTCAAGACCCACCCAAATGGGTGGAGACGTGCCTCCAGTTAATCCAGTTTAACAACCACTCTTGATTAAATCACATCTCCAGGGAGATGATGTGATTACAGTTTCAAACATACAGTATTGAATAGGGATTATTCTGCCTTTATGAAATGGGATTTAGATGAAAACATGGCTTTTCTAGGGGACATACATCCTTTCAAACCAGTACAGGGGGCCTTGTCAAAAATAAGTTGACCATAGATTTGTTGATCTATTTCTGCACTCTCAATTCAATTCCATTGGTGAATGCTTCTATCTTTGTGCCAGTTCCATGCTGTTTTGACCACTATGGCTCTTTATAGTAGGTTTTAAAGTTAGGGAGTGTTAATCCTCCCACTCTGTTCTCTTTTAGGATACTTTTAGCTATTTGGGGGTCTCTTTCACTTCCAGATGAATTTGTTAACTAGCTTTTCCAAGTCTTCAATGCAGGTTGTTGAAATTTTGATTGGTACTGCATTGAATCTGTAGATCAATTTGGGTAGAATTGACATCTTAACTATATTAAGCCTTCTATCTATGAGCAGGGAATGTCTTTCCACCTATTTAGATCTCCTTTGATTTCTTTAGGCAATGTTATATAGTTTTCTGTGTACAAGTCCTTTACATCATTCCTAAATACTTGATTCTTTTACTTGCTATTTTGAATAGAATTTTTTCCTTAACTGTCTCCTTAGTTAGGTCATTGCTTGTGTATAGAAATGTTACTGATTTTTGCACATTAATTTTATATCTTGTCACTTTGCTGAATTTATTAGCTCAAGCAACTTTGCTGTAGATTTCTCAGGATTTTCCAAGTGTGGTATCATGTCATCTGCAAATAATGAAGGTTTTACTTCTTCCTTTCCAATTTGGATGCCTTTTATTTCTTTGCCCTGCCTGATTGCTCTAGGTAGAACTTCTAGCACAACGTGGAATAATTGTGGTGACAGTGGGCATCCTTGTCTCATTCCTGATCTTAGGAGGAAAGCTTTCAGTCTCTCTCCATTGAGTATGATGCTGGCTATCCATTTTTTATATATGTCCTTTATATATTGAGGAAATTACCTTTGATTCCTATCTTTTGAAGTGTTTTTATCAGAAAAGGATGTTGAGTTTTGTCTAATGCTTTTTTAGCATCAATTGAGATAATCATGTGATTTTTCCCTTTTGATTTGGTAATGTGCTGTATTACATTAATTGATTTTCTTGTGTTGAACCATCCTTGCATTCCTGGTATAAGCCCCACTTGGTCGTGGTGTATTATTCTTTTAATGTGTTGTTGGATTTGATTTGCTAATTTTTTTTGAGAATTTTACATCTGTGTTCATTAGGGAGATTGGCTTTTAGTTTTCCTTTCTTATAGGATCTTTACTTCATTTGGTATTAAAATATTAGCTTCATAAAATGAGTTAGAGTTTCTTTTTCCTCAATGTTTTGGAAAAGCTTGAGCAGGATTGGTGTTAGTTCTTTTTGGAATGTTTGATAAAATTCCCCATCTGGCTTAGGGCTTTTCTTTGTAGGAGGATTTTTGATGACTGATTGAATCTCTTTACTTATGATTGTTTTGCTGAGATCTTCTGTTTCTTCCTGAGCCAGTGTAGCTTGTTTGTGTGTTTCTAGGAATTTGTCCATTTCGTCTAAGTTGTCTAGTTTGTTGATGTATAGTATCATAGTTCATAGTATGCTGTTATGATTTCTTTTATTCCTCAGGGTTTGTGGTAACACATCCCTTCTCATTTCTGATTTTGTTTATTTGCATCCTCTCTCATTTTTTCTTTGTCAGTCTTGCTAGTGGCCCATCATTTTATTGATTTTCTCAAAGAACCAACTTTCATTTTTGTTGATTGTTTATATTTTTCTTTTGTTCTCACATTCATTTAACTCTGCTTTAAGCTTTGTCATTTCTGTTCTTCTATTTGTTTTGAAGTTAGTTTGCTGTTCTTTCTCAACTTTCTCCAGGTGAGCAGTTAAGTTCTTGACTTTGTTTTTTAATATAGGCATTTAGGGCAATAAATTTCCCTCTCAGCACAGCCTTTGCCACATCCCATAAGTTCTGATATGTTTGTATTCTCATTTTCATTCATCTTTAGATAGCTACTGATTTCTCTAGCAATTTCTTTTTTGACTCATTGGTTGTTTGAGTGTGTTATTTAATCTCCATATATTTGTGAATGTTCTCATTCTCATTCTTTGGTGGTTATTGAGATCCAGCTTCATTCCATTGTGATCAGAGAAAGTATTTTGAATAGTTTCAATGTTTTTAAATTTATAAAGACCTGTTTTGTGCACCAGCATTTGATCTATCCTGGAGAATGTTCCATGAGCACTAGAGAAGAATGTATATCCTGGTGTTTTGGAGTGCAATGACCTATATATGTTTGTTAGGTCTGATTTATTTATCAAGTTGTTTAACTTCTCTATTTCCTTGTTGATCT